>VZRL01006830.1:0-161698 GCA_013397895.1 Origma solitaria | reverse complement strand
TTTTTTTTTTTTTTGTTTTCCCCTTTCTAGTGAGGCGAGTGTAGACACGGCTGTAGTGACAAACCATTAATAAAGCAAAAGGAATGTAGCTGTAACACTTTAAATAATGACACGTAGCAAATAAATGTCAACATATTCGTTGTTGTGCCTGGAATGGAAATATTACTGGGAAAATATGTAGCTTCAAGCTGCAGTCTGAGGGTTTTTTTCTTCATGAAAATAGCATTAGTGTGATGCTTAAATTCTGTTAAATCTCGGCTTTCAGATTCGGACTAGATGAATGTGTCATTTGTTTGGGGATTGGGCTTTTGTTTTATATGGGTCTAAATAGTTTCTGTGAACACTGTGTTCTTTAAAAATAAACTTTATGTGTGAAAATATACATTTTCACACACTATAACTATAGATGCATAAATAATTACATGTATAGCCAGAGTGGTTGGAGGTACAACTGGCTATTGACCAAATCAGTCCATTTCCATTGAAAACGCCTCACTCATGGTGTTCAATATTGGGCTCTTTCGGTCCTTTCCTTTAATCCCAGCCAGATAAGAAATGGTTCAAAACCTCACAAACTCTCTTCTTCCTTCTTAAACAAACAGAACCCCCAAAATCTCAAATCACACTGCCCCACTCCTTCTCCTCCACCCCCAAATCCCAACACCTGTGAATATTGTTGTTGGACTTGGCTCTTTGTCAAAATTAAAACCTGAGACTCTGGAGTAATGAGAAGCAAAAGCTTTATGAAGAATCTCTAAAACCTTAGAGGAAAAATGCATTGGGCAAAGTTTCTGGTCTCTTGGATGTATTTCTGTAGCCCCTGTTGTGGTTGGGTTGGAGTGGCTAAGCCAGCGAGGCTTTTGGGCTGTGTTGGATCAGAGAGTTTAGTCCTGTGAGCTACAGGGATGTGTAGTGAGTGTCCTTATTCCTTACTCCAAGGGTGTATGCCCTGCAGGGCAGGTTATTCAGGGTGGTGTTAACAGCAGGACTAAAACACTTCCGAACTCTGTGACAAAGCAGTTGATGCAGGCAGGAAATAGGACTTGGAACCCGACTTTGGATGTACCATCCTAACAACAACAGCATCTCAGGCTTCTGGAGAACGTCTGTCCTGTAATTGAGTCTTGGATAAAAGGAGGGATTTAATTTAAAGGTGGATGAAAATACATTTCCTCTGTTTATATCTCAGTGAAGTGATGATTAGAAAAGTGGTGTTTTCGCACAAATGAGAACAGTGGAAAGAGCTGTGAGAGTTGTGCTAAATTTGGTACTGAGTTAAAATAAAATGCTGGTCTCGAGCTGTGTGGCTGGAGGTCACAGTGCCAGGTTTGCACATCTTCTGAAAAACAAATGTACTTTTGGTCCACTGGTTCTGCTTAGATGTGAAGGGGTCTGTTTGGTGACAGTGAAAGGACAGATGTGATTCAGTCTGTGTGGTCACTGCCATCGCTTCTAAATCACACAAGTGCTTCTCTTGAGGAGCTGGAGGAGCAGCTCCTGGTCAGTCTGATGTTCCTGATCATGTGGCTGTGCAGGTGATGGGATTGCAGTGAGCTCTGAAAGAGGTTTATGAAGATGAAGACAGTGTATTTCAACTAAACTAATAATTTACTTGTTGAACTGAAAAAAAAAGAAAAAAATTGAAGTCTAGCAGCACCTGGGGCCGAGGGAATATGAGATTTGCAGCATCCAGCATCCATGGAATGGGATGCTCCAACCCTCTTGAGGTTGGCTCAGTCCTTTATCCCCTCTGGAGCAGATGAATTAAACTCCTGGTTTATGGCTCTGTAGTTCAGTGTCCCATGCTCTTTGCCAAAAATTCCCCTTTTTGTACTCTTGTGTCAGCTGATTACCAATGCTGCCATCTGAGTCACAGCCTATTTTTTTCCAACTTGAATTTGGGATGTATATGAAAGTTTTCAGGAAGACTTTGGGATTCTCTGGCATGAGGAGGCTGCTCACCACTGGGCATGTGAGGTTGTTTTACTTAGGAGTTCTTGTGCAGAGGTCTAGATAAGCTGTGTGATGAGATCATCTGTTTTATTCACTGGAGCTGTGTTATTGTCCCATAAACCAGCATGATGATACCCTTAACACTGAATTAAGACCTGTTTTTACAAGGCAGCTTCTCATGGCTTTACTGATGCTCATGTATCACATCAGTTAGCTGTGAAGGGGGAGGGTGTGCTGGAAGTGATGTGTGATTTTTCACAAATCCTTAAGTGATGTCATCGTTTTCTGTTGTCCTTCCTAGAACGGGGTGTTCAGAACATTGAGGATGTGCTGTCCCTCCTGCTCCAGCAGAAGCCTTAATCCTTTTGGGTCATGGTTAAATGGAAGTCAGGTGTCTGTTCTTTGTGTTTTAGTGGCAGTTCACACTGTTTACAGGGCCCTAGGAAGAAAATAAAGATGTTTGGCTTTGAAGTGTGGCTATTGAGTGAAATTGCTGTAACATCTCAGCCATCTGGGTGACCATGTGTATTTCCAAGAGCTGTGGCAGCAAGCAGAATGCTGATTTAAGAGCAAAGCTCTCTTAAAGTGTTCTCAGAACCTGATGTCTGAGGTTTATAGTTGTGGGAAAGAGCGGAAATCTGGCTGGTTGGTTTTAGGAATTCTTGAATGGAAACTTTACTTTCCATGCTCTCCATCTAACAGTTAAAACCTCTGTTCAGAGCCTCGAGGTTCCACACACCTCCTGTTACAAAAGCAGCAGTCCTGCTTAAGTTCCTGAATAACAGAATGACCTTCTAAAGTCCAACAGGGTTTTGCAGGGTCTTTAACTGATGTTTCTCTTGCAGGAAGTCCGTTGAGGAAAATTCTCCATGAATGTACGTCACAATGATGATGACCGACCAAATCCCGCTGGAGCTGCCGCCGTTGCTGAACGGGGAGGTGGCCATGATGCCTCACATTGTGAATGGCGACGGATCGCAGCAGGTCAGAAATTGGCTGGCTTAAATATACTGTCTCTGGGCCAATGAGGGATTTTCAAGATGGGGAAGATGGTTTTCCTTAGCACTAGGGAGGGCAGAGTATTTCCTGGGATGTAGAAATCTGCGTTTACGCTGAAATGACATTAAAAACAGTGCTTTAAGTGTACCATTAAATTGAGTGTGTTTGTTTGCATACGTGTTCATTGAAGTAAAAATAGTGGAATTGAAACGATGGCTATAAATGATGTGTATTTGAGAGCTTTGCAGAAAGTTACTTATGATTTACTTGTGCTAGCTCTTGTCCAGACATTTTTCTAGCATTCGTGTTGAGATTTTAAGATTTTAAAAATGCTGAGATGAGAAAAAAATGGAAGTAGGAAAGAAAAGCAGAATAGCAATGATGTCTGCCGTTCTTTGTTTACCTGAATATACCTTTCCCAGCAGGCCTGTGTACTACCCTGTGCTTCATTATAAGAAGCAGATGTGAATTTTGAGTGGGTTTTTGAAGGAAGACAAGATTTACAGTTGCTTTTATTTTTTTTTCTGGGAGATACTCTATAATAAGGTTGACCAGAAGTTGGTAGAATGATTATAAGACCATAGTGATGCCTTCATGCCAGGACACAGCGTGCAGGTTCAAGCCGTAGGTCCCCAAATATGATATTTGGGGTCAAGGTGTCTCTTTGTAGAACATCTACCCTGGCAGTTTTCCTGTGTTGCTCAATTTGGTTCCTTCCTCATGTGAGACATTTTAGCAAAGTATTATAATGGAGGTAGAAGCAAGCTGTCCTTTTTGAATCAGTGTAAAAGGTCATTCTGCTACTTCTTGTTCCCTGGATCCTTTGTTCCTCCTTCCAAGCTGTGTTTTGAGCTAGACCAACCTCAAGAGGAAGAATAATTTCTGCTTTCCTTGTGAGCTTGTAAGTCTGTTTGGTTATCTGGATTCCCATTATGATGTGGATTTTCATTGTTGCGGTTTGTTATTTTTTTCAAAGTCATTTTCACAAAGTATTCTTTGACCTGAAAAAATAGAGAAGAATGCTTTCAGCAGCTGTATTTACCAAGTCCAATATTAATACACTGAGGTGAAGGAACAATCTTATTCATACTGGAAAGGATAATTGTTCAAGTGCACACTTTGCTCTGTGCTGGAAACTACTTACCAGGTCAGACTGTCCTGACAGCGGATTCTCCTGTATTGCAGAAAGAATAAGTGAATTGTTCTGAGCCCTCCTTTGAGATGGTGCTCTAAACCCAGTCTTTCAATTTCCCCATCTTTGATGATTCAGCAGCCTGGCTTGGCAGATGCCTCCATTGCCTTTAAAATAGTTTCTCAGCTAATGTTTTGCATTAAAAAGAATTGCAGGTGCACTGGAAGCACATTGCTTCTTGCTTTTGCTGTGCTATGTAAGCATGACTCAGTAGAACAGTTCTGGGCCAGGTCCCTCTTCTGCATAAGTATTTGCTGGATGATGCTTTTAGACCTCATCTCCTTATCTCTTTCAGTACCTGTAGCTGAAATACCAGTTTTCCATGAGACTTTCTTAGCCTCTAGTCTGGATGTGCTCTTGTCTGTTGCAGAGCTTAACTACCTTTATGCTATTTTTCCTTTTTGTCCTATTCTGGAAGCTTTAGGTGATGTCTTTGCCTTTTGGAAGTATAGTTCTAAAATGGAATGACATTGGAATAAATGCTTTGTTTGATCTTTGCAAATGAATTATGTTAATTGCTCATTATTGTTGTAATGTGGAGACGAATGTTAAGTGTTTGTTGAAAGAGATTTATTTTAGTTATTTGTAAGGTGAGAAGAGCCTTCAGGATAGATTCACACAGGAATGACTTCTTTAAGAAAGATGGTTCATATGACTCCATAAATAGGTTCTAGCTTTAGGAGGACATGTGCTTTTACAGGGTGTAATTATAGTCTCCATTAGAAGCTGGTGGTGAGAAAGCATCACAGCAGAGCTGGTGGGAGATGAGGCGTGTGGAGCTTTCCAGGCTGCAGTGTGGCCAGCAGGCAGGTCAGTGCCTCGTGCTCTGGGGCTGACAGAACCCAGGTTTGATGGGATGCCCTGGGCATGCTGGCTGGTGCTGCTCACCCTTGTGTGTCACTGCATTTGAGAAGCTTCAGCTGTGCCAGCACCACAGAGCTGCGTTAGGAGCTGAGCCTGAAAATGCTGAGCTCCAGGGAAAAGCCTTTCCTCAAAAGACCTGTCCTTATACACATGGAATAAAGCAGACTGGAGCTGGTGACACACCTTGGCTTTGCCAGCAGCCAGCTGGAGAGTGATGCAAAAGGCAAATCTGCCTGTGACCAGGCCTGGAGTGTAAGACAGTGGCATGGGGACATTCACTTGCTGTATCTTCCTCAGAGTAAGGGCTGCAGAGCTGCACAGGGCAGGGCGAGCAATGTCTCTGCCTCCTTGACAGTAAACTCTCTTCTCTAGACTACCCAAAACGGCATTTCTAGCACTGACTTCTTTTTTTTAAGTTTCCCACACTCTATTTCCACTACTGCTGACTGTGTTTAATGCTTTCATGTTGCTTCCAGTGCTGTTTCTGCTTCTAATCCACTTGTAACTCCCTTGGGGACTCAGGGAGCAATAATTAACCTTTTGGTCCAAGAATTTCAATGGCTTCCTGTAGGTACTCCACTGCAAGCTCTAAAAAGCTTGGGATTTAAAGTGGAGGGGCAGCTAGCTGTGCTACAGCGCATCTGTACAGAGTGTTGGGCTATTTAGTTTGGGAAGCTTTATTTCAGCTTGCTTCACTCATGACACCTGCAGAGGTGTAGCAGATTTTCTGCCTGCCTACTCTTTGCAAAGCTGTATTTACCAACCCTGTGGTTTCCCCATTTGGCTCGAGCTCAGGCACTGCACATGGTGCTGTGTGTGCTTGTTCTCGTCTTTAGGGTCACAGGCTCTAAATGAGGGGGACAAGAGTACAGCTGAATGAGGAACAAGATTTGTTACCTTCTGTAGCACGAGAAGTCTGTGCACCTTGCAAGCAACTGAGAGCACTTAGCTGGGTTTTATACTGAACCACAGCATCTGAGCTGAGTGAATGAACTTTCTGGCAGAATTTAGAGTTACTTCTTCAGGGTTTCTTTTTTTTCTATTTTTTTATTTTTACTGCTTCTTTGGAATGTGTTTTTTAATGTTTGTTAAATTAGGAGGTTCAGGATCTGCCACTTGTGGGTTTTGCTGTAAAGAGCACTCATGTAAACTGACTGAATTGATTCATGCCTCTATTTTTGGTCCAGTCAAAAAAAAAAAAAGGTTAAGTCCAGACACTTTTATTGAAGTATTTGTTTTTAAAAGTCGGCTTTATTGTTTAAGATGTAGTATGTTCCCTGATTTTTCTTACTGAAGAGAGGCTGAAAATTTTAGCATACCTGCTCTGTATGACTGAGGGATGTGTTCCTGAGAAGAATATTGTGCACAGAATGTTGTCAATTCCCTGGCCCTTCCTGTGGGATGCGCCTGGAAATTCATTGGGATCTGGGCCAGTCTTTTAAAGTATATGACAGAACAGATCCAAGTGATTGTTTCATTTTTTAGTGTTTTGTTTGTTTATTCTCTTTTCCCAAAAGATGCAATATATTCCATAAGTTACGAAATTGTAAATGCAGTAAATTTTAATGGTAGAAATTGTAAATGCAGTGAATTTTAAGGGTTTAAAGCATTTGTGAGGAACCTGTGGCTGGATCCCAGGTGGTGCCTGTGATGCTGTGCTCCCCAGCTGTATGAAGCATGATACATCTCATGGAACGGAAAGTTGCCACGCTGGAAAATATTTAATGCAGGGTTTTAATAAGCCCAAGATCTGCAAGGGGCTGTTTGACCTTAGTGAGGAGAATGTTCTCATAAGAGGGAAATGCTTTAAGTGAGCACTGGGACTGTGTTGCATCATGTGGATGCCGGTGAATGTCATCCTGCTCACTGCTGGGGGGACCATGGGGTGGCTGGGGGACCATGGCCTGCCTGGAGTGTGAATTTTCTTCTGTGGGCTGAAACTCTTGCATAAGTAACCCAGTAGTATGCAAAAGAGAGAATAGTGTATGCTCTTGGTCCTTGTCAGGTGGCATTTCTGCCTTTGGATGAGACTGTTTACCCACAGTATAGATAGTTTTATATCACAGAATGGTTTGGGTGGGAGGGGACATTAAAGCCCATCTCTTTCCATCCCCTGCCATGGGCAGGGACACCTTCCACCAGACCAGGCTGCTCCAAGCCTCATCCAACCAGTCCTTGGACACTGCCAGGGATGGGGCAGCCGCAGCTTTTCTGGGTCACCTGTGCCAGCGCCTCACCACCCTCACAGTAGAGAAATTTTTCCTAATATCTAATCTAAAACTTCATCCAGTTTATTTATTCCCGACACCGAGCTTCTGCCTGTGTCAACTTTGTGGACACTTCTTTAGTCTCTTCCCCTGCTTCTGCTGGACATGAGAGTTGGATAGTGGGAAAAAGGGAGGCACGAGTGACACGTGCTTGGCTTGCTATGAAAACTTAGTCTGGATGTACTCTCTGGGATTATAAATATTTATAGTAGCTATGCAACTCAGTATCATTCATCACTCAACAAACATGACTGAATAAAATAGAATGACATTCTTAAATGCAAAATAAATTCAAAAAGAGCATTATGGAGATAACAGGCTTTCTCTGAGGATGCAGCAGGTAAGGCTAGGCATCAGCACCGAATGGATTAAACTGCTAAATTAAACATCCGAGTACTTTTCAGGGAAAAGAGAAAGCCTTTGGGATTGTGCTGCTGACGCCCTGCTCCCAGCTGTCACATGCTCCAGCTTTTTGGATGGGAGGACTGCAAGTGGGCTGGAGTGACCTCGGACATGAGACCACACCCTCGAGATGCTGCCAGCCACCAGTGAGGGCCCCAAGTGACCCTTCAAGTTCTCTCTCCTCTGTTGCCATCTCATAAATGTGCTTGCTCGGGATGATGAATATTGGAAGATGCATAGCACAGTTAAAGATCATATGGGTTTGTTTTCATTAAAATAGAGAGGTTATCGTTACGCTTATTTATTGCTTTTCTCAGTTTTTTTAATTAAAAGCTTTAGAAACAAGGCGTTCTCATGAAGATCCCTTGTGTGAAAGGAAAGAGGGGAGCTGCGTTCCAGGCTGCAGAATATGGTTTTGTTGTTTATGAGGACGTGGGGAAAAATAAATCATGGAATTAGCTTTATACACTTAGTGTGTATAAAGAGAAGAAGTCGCAGTGTGCCTTGACATTATTTGTCCCAGGCAACTGGGGCAAGTCAGGGGTGTTGGCTGGAATATGACCCAATACTTAACACTCGGCGTGTGCTGGCTTTAGTGGTTTGGCCTCAGCTCTGTATCTCTTTGGTCAGTGCTGTGCAGTTGTGAGCTCTGGGGTTGTGTGCAGCTTGAGGGGACTGCAGAGGGGATTGTGTAAGAAATTTGGGGAAATGGATAATGGGGAAAAAAACCCCAATACCCCAGATTTGGGAAGGGTAGGGCTGGGGCTGGGTTGCAGCCTATGGAAGGGACTCGCCTGAGGAGCCTCGCTGCTGCTCCTGGCTCTGAGGCCACTTTGGTTCCATGTCCTCCCTTTGTGCCCAGCCCTGGCTCCGGTGTTGACCCACGTCAGTCATACCTTGGCTATTCCTGTTTGCTCTTGATACTGCTGCCTACCCCAGCAACAGCCTGTAAATGTTTTCTGTGGCTCCAAAGGTGGCTGATTTGAGCATCTGTCAATAAGGAGTTATTTCCATATCTGTAACATTTTAATAGAAGCTATTGTATATAAGTCCGAGACTCTGCCCTCAGGCTCATGATCGGAGGACAAAGCTTTGTGGCTGCTGCTCTACAGGAGACAAATTTGTTGCTGGAACAAATCTGTTTGTGTTAAAAACCCATGTGATGAGGCAAGGATGATGCTGCTTCATTCTGACCATCAAAAGCAACAGCTTTTTTTGGGGATATCATCTTTTTTTTTAATGCAGAACCCCCAGGAATTATTTTTAAGGGACAACTGCAGGTGTGCCAATGTAATGTGGACACTTGTGCTGATGATGGGCTCCTGGGACAGGAATTTGTAAATCTTCTGCTGACTCTGGGGTAGGCTTATACTGCTAACTCTGGTGTAGGAAGAGGAATCCCTATCTCCTGCTTTAGGGAAAAGGATGGAGCTTCACAAGTATGGGGTATCAGTCTTAGGGTCTGTACTTTGAGGAGCTGGACTGAGTTCTTCCAAAGGTGTAAAGGTGTGCAAGGGCTTCTGATTTATGTTAATCAAATTTGTTGGTAAATAACCAGCTTTAGGGCTGTTGGACACATAATGCAAACGAGCTGATGAAACATTTTTATGATTCTTGGCCTCTGGTTTCTTGTTTGATGGTTGATTTGGTTTGGTTTTTTTTTAATTTAGTTGGATGACATTGCTTTGCTCTGCGCTTCTTTTGACCTGATGCCCATGTCCTGTGGCGGATAATTCACGCCTATTCATAGCAAAAGAGCACTTAAATGCTGTCACTTAAATGTTGATTGTTTGGAGATTAGGGATGGAATGGCTTTATGCCTTTTATCTTTTCTGAACCATTTATTGTGCTCTGTATGCTGGATCAGATCCACTCTGATCAGTGCTGCCTGAGAAATGATTGTTGCAGACAACATAATGGCTTTCGTATGCAATTTCTTTGATTTCCAGCTTGTGCTTTAAAAATGTTGGTGGAATAATGGGTTTCTGTAGGATTACAGTAATTCAAAAGGTCATCTAGGTAATAATTATCTTATGCATTTGGCTTAAGGAATTTAGAAACACAACATGAATTCAAATTCTCTCTGTCAAGATTGAATGATTAAATTCTGCATGTCGATGTCCCAGAATATAAAGACCAGATCTAAATTTAGAGAGAGCTTTCACAAAAAAATGTAGATTAATCTTGGTACAAATCGAAAATTTAATTTATATCTTGATTGAACTTCTAACAATGCACTGTTGGCTCAAGTGTGTTTAAAGTATTTTAGTAAAAGTTCCACGAGCAGCAAGGTGGGATAAATGGTCTCTAGTTCCCCGTGAAACTGTCCATTAAAGAAAGAACTCGGAATCATAAGTTTTAAACCCATTGTTCCAGACACATGGAAATTAATAAAGATGATACATCATATCCTGAACTGGGACATATTTTGGTGCTTCCTGGTCCTTGTGTGGTCCCATCATCTGCAGAATTCAGGAGTGGGAGACCGGGGTGATATTTTTATTATTTTTTAAGAATCTTATATTTCTTAATAAATAGTTTATTAGTGGTTCTTTGTGCAACTGTTGAACTGTATGTGTGCCTATGGGTTTTGCATAACTGAGATCTGTTATGTGGAAGACCGAAGGATAAATTTTTAAAAACTTAGTGGATCAACTCCCCATGTCAAAAAACTTTTATTCCCTGTGAACTTGAAATCTCTGCATGTTGGAGTTTGTTACATGTGCTCTCTGTTCTCATGTGCCAGTGGGCTGAAGATTTATGTCCTTAGCTGCCAGCATTTGGCCAAATTAAACACACCCTCAAGATTTTGGTGTGGAACTTGTAATTCCCACCTGTGTGCAGTTGAGTTACATCTTCATTTCAGCTCTTAAAATGTAGTTGAGTGGGTGGGTTTGAAATCTCTGCCTGCCCTTGGGCCGTGGTACCCACAGGTGTAGTGTGCCAGTCTGTTCTCTCCCTGGCTCCACACCTCTTCCAGAAAAGAGATAACACAGTTACTGTTTGAGGAAATTTGAATTTTTGGAGATCACAGTGTAACAAATGTTTATTTTTCTTTCTGCAGGTCTTTTTGGTTCAAGTTAATCCAGGTGAAACCTTTACAATAAGGGCTGAGGATGGAACCCTCCAGTGCATCCAAGGTAAGAGGATACAGAAACACACAGCTGAGCATTGCTTTGCTTTATGGAATACCTGTTCTGTCATCTCTCCCAAAATGTGATCTGCAGCTCTGAAAGGGCACTGAAGCACTTGGGAGTGAGAACTTGCAGACGTGGCTGCTTTCTGTATTCTAGGACTTCAGCATCTCTGAGTGAGTCATGCATTTCTTGGAAGTCCGGGAGGATTTCTCTCTCCAGTTATTTATCAGTCCCATCTTGCAGCCTCATTGCACCTTTCCTCTGACACCCCCTCCATTTAAACAGTGGAGGAGTGGGTGGTTCTTGCTTCAAGTTCCATCCCCATGGAAATGATGAATTAATAGTTGTTTGAGATAGACGTTACAGAAGCTTCCCTGAACACCATCCAGGATTATTTGGTCTTGATGAGCAATAATAACAGCAATTTAAAGCTGCTTGTTGAGATTTATGGCCAACATGCTGTGTGGTATGAAATTGGTCCATGTGGCAATTAACAGAGGAATAAAGATGGCTACTCCTTTTATTTGAAATGAATGCTTTATTCTGGCTTAGCACATGAAAGATTTCCATTACAAATATAATTATGACCCCATTTATTTATAATTTTGTTCATGCTCAAAGTGGTGTTCAGACAGTGTATTTAAATGAATGCAACTTGAAACCTCCTGGTTCTGTATTCCCAGTAATTTAACGTGTTTGTGCCAATGTTTGGTACTCATCAGCAGTCTTTCATAAAATTGATTTAGAATTTCTAGCTTAATATTGTCTTCTTTTATTTGCTATAGCTGCAATATTGGCTGCCAAGGCTCATGTTTATTTGTGTACACCCTTTCAGTTTGGCCTGATAATTCTTGATATTCTTTTCAAGCTAAAGCTTCAGATCCTGCTTTATTGTAAAATATTTTTATTGATGAACTACATACGTGCTTCAAACACAGGGAAGCACCTGACTGTATTGCTGTTATGTTTTTTCTTCTTTCTTTTGGTAAGGCTGTTCTCACCATCCAATTGTGGAACTTAAAAATGTTAATAGTGATCTATTGCTGAAGATGCTGTAATCAGCCTGCAAGTGAGCTAAGATTTGGATTGGTGACAGTTCTGTTTCTGTGCTGAGGTTATTATAGAAGACAAGCTTATTTTGTGTGCGGTGTTTTTGGAAATTACACACCCCCTCACTCCACAAAACTTGAGTGTCTTTTTTTTCCTCCTATGATAAGAGTATACATCTAAAGGTTATAGAGTGTTTCGTATGTTTAAAGGTTAATGTATTCCCTATACATAGGGCAGCACTCAGACAATAATGATGCATTTTCCGATGCTCCCACATTGCACTATGATTAGCAGGATAAGGAATAATTTTAGCACTATGTTAAGGCAGCATGAAAGTCTCTTTTTGGGCAGTGCCTCTCAGCTGGTAGCTCCCTGTGGAATAGATGATACTTGCTTTTTCCATACTGCCACGTATTCAGGGTTATGACATAAGATGTGCTTGTGAATATTCAGAGTGTGAAGGACTGCTTTATTACAAATTGGGTGATTCTCCTGAGTTCAGGGAGTGAACACTGTAAATAAAAATTTGAGATGTCGGGCTTGGTAACACTAAATTCTTAAGGATATACGAGAGCTCTTCCCTTTGGCATGTGACTGTTCTGCAGGGACAGCTAACTTTGCTTATGTAGCATAATTTTTTATTACTTTTTTGTGTATGACTTTTCAAGCAGCATGAAATCTGTGCTCTTGGAGTGCTCTGGAAGTCCTGTGAGCCCCACTTTGTGTGCAGAATCATATTTGGCTCCCTAGCTGTGGTGATGGGTGGTGATGGTGTGCTTTAGAGGACTGAGGCGAAAACAACAAAGATGGCTTAGTGAATCTTCATTTGTCTTATCAAGGCTGGAAGACAGACACTTGCTTGAGGAAAGTCTCTGTGGAATATCCTCTGTTTTAAACACCCTGAAGTGTAATTAGCCACTAATTGAGTAATCACTGTTTTAAACCAGAAAGAACAGATGCACATTTGAATGTTTCTTATGTTTTGGAGTGGTGAAGAAGTCTCAAATGCAAAAACTTTTTCCAGTTCCTTGGGGTTGTACCAGTAAGATAATCAGTGAAAACTTTATTTAGGGATATTTGTATTTTTAATATAAAACTGGAGTAAACATGTATTTGTAACTGAGGATGCAGGGTGTTGCAGAAAGTGCTCTCTTCATTCCTGTTTTCTTTTTGCATGTAGCTGGAGATGACTTGTTTAAGACAATGATTTCTAAGCACTGTAGATCACAGTGTGGGCCTGGATTAGGCAGCTCTTGGAAATGATAGTGGCTGGGAGAAGTTCAGCTGGTCACTGGGCATGGAGTTTTTTTTTAAAAAAGACAGATTTAAAGAGAAAATAAATATTAAAAAAATATGATAAATCTGGTCTTTTGGCAAAACCCAGCCCTTGATTGCACAGTCCACATGTTGAGTTGTTTAGGGAAGCATCTGAACAATTCCAGGTGCTCTCAGCAGGAGTTGTGTTTTTGTCTGACTTCCTCAGGATTTGCCTTCTCAGTCCCATGTGATAGAAGAGATGCTGTGGTATGTGACTTTTGTAGCCTTTACAACAACCGCCAAATAAAGGAATAAAGAATGGGCTTGTTGGGGATTAACTGAGATTAATTTTTTAATAGTTGCTAGAAGCTGAATCAAGTGGAAGCCTGTGACCTGGGCCTGCCTGTGTGGGCAGGGGATATGTGGTGCTGCCCACCTGGGCTGTTAAAGAGCCCAGGGCTTTCTGAGTGCTGGGGCTGGCCCCCTGGCCTGGGGTATGAAGTGGGAACGTAAAGCACATCCTTTATTCCTGTGTGATTCCATGGCCAGGCTTTGCTCCTCTTAATCCGTGGGGTGTTGATGGCAAAGTGTTGGTGTGCTTCCTTCAGGACCGGGGGGGATCCTGGGGGAGCCCTGTGCTGCCAGACCCCCGGAATGAGCCTGGGGCTCTGACTGCAGAGCTGACCCTGGGGGTGGGTCAGGGTGACTGATTTGGGATCTTCATCCAGGAACCTTTGGAAGATGGAACATGTCTGTGTGCTCTATTGTCAGTGCTTTGAAAGCTGCTCTTTATATAACGCTTGACTGATATTGAGTACTTCATGTGTCAATACTTTAAATACTTCATTTCCTTGTCACATTTTTCCATTTAATTTGTCAAAAACTCAGGACTTGACTGTTGCTAGCTCTGCAAGGAAAGGACAAAGGCAAGGCATATCCTCAGCCATTTCTTTGCTCAGCTGTTAACTGTGGACCTTGTATTTTCTTTGTAGGAAAGATTGCTTCTAGCCAGTGCTTCAGGGTAACCAGGGTGAGAACCTGGGTCTGGTAATGACAGAATGGAACTGAAACAGACCCCTGGATTAAAAAAAAACAAACCAAAGTATTCTGCTTTCTAAATTTCAGAATTTCAGGAAACTCACCTTCCCCTAGTGATTGATTAAAGGTTTTTTAGCCAATGTCTAAGTTCTTTGATCGGAACTTGTGTTACTGCCTGAGAATTGTGTCATTCACACTTTAAAAATTCACAGTTTGAGCATAGTTTGGGGCAGTGAAGCTGTACTGGAGAATCTGTTCAGAGCTTTTCCATCCTGGAAGGCAATAATGCCAATCTGTCATACCTTCTGTGGTATGAAGAACATGGAGAGAATGATTATTCTCGTGCCACCTGACCTTGCTTGTCACCCACATGTTGGAAATATTTATGTACAGAGTATGCAGGCTGCATAAAACTTCTATCCGTTGATCACACAGAATTGCTCAATTATTGCTAAATGTCCTTTTTGTTGCCATCAGTCTAAATGGTCCTCCAGCTGGATCTCATTTTCTGCCACAAACCAAACTGAATTTTCAGTACGCATGTAAAGCTGCAAAAAGCCTGTAACAAGGTAGAAGAGGTAGCTGAAAAGCAGCTTATGGAATAAAAATTGGAATTCCTGGTAAATTCTGCCCAACCCGTGCTGCTGGAAATACTCTCTTGAAACTCACCTCTAGTCTTTGTCTTGTATGACAGCACAAGGTTTGGAATAATGAAGAACAAAATTTACATGAAAACAAATATGCTAAAGAAGAGAAATTATGCTTTAATTCTGGCCTTGAACAGGGGGAATTCACCCTTGCATAGGGTGAGCAAGGCTCTGCATTAAACTGGCTGTTGTGATTTATTCAAGGACAAGGTACAGATGTGCAATGGCATGGAGGGCTTGTAGCTATGTTGGAGCATAAATATTGGTTTTGTAGACAAGGACCTAAATTGCTTTTGGGTGGTTACATTTTGAAATGAAAACAGGATAAAAACAGACAGTTTACTAATACTGATACTTGTTTCAAGGGATGTTTTCAAGTGTTTTGCCATTGAGGCTGAACTTGAAGTCTTTGCTTGTTCTTATCTTGTAAAACAAAGAATGCAAGAATTAAATTTCAGTGCTGCCTTTTCTGTGGCTCTAAAAGTGAATAACTCAAGAAAAAGACCAGAAGTATGCTAAAAATCTAGCAGTGGTTTCTTAAATGAAAGATTTCCTGGAATTATTATTCCCTAAATTTGGTGAGTGGGTGTGGTTTGGTGTGGTTGTGCAAAGGAATGGATAATATTAAAGGCTTAACAGCTGTATATTTGTATAGGAAGAGTGTGTGTTTCAGTGAAATAAGGCTGTTAGTGTATTCTAAGCAAACCAAATAAAGTGTATTTTTTTTTTCCTCTCTGGAATGAGGTTGGAAATGAGGAAGTGAGTCAGTTTCTTGCAGGGAAGGAAAGAGTTGAAAATAGATGGGACACAGTGTAAGCAAATGAGTGAAACCTGTGGAGTGTCCCTGGGTGGGGACAAAGGCACCAGGATGAGAGTGGTGATGGGCACACACAAGGGAACAGATCACAGAATCCCAGAATGGTTTGGGACCTTAAAAATCACCTCATTCCACCCCCCTGCCATGGGCAGGGACACCTCCCATTATCACAGGTTGCTCCAAGCCCCATCCAGCCTGGCCTTGGACACTTGCAGGGATGGAGCAGCCACAGCTTTTCTGGGGAACGTGTTTTACTGTCTCAAAACCTTCACAGTAAAGGATTTCTTCCATCTAATGTAAACCCGCCCTCTTTTTGATTAAAGCCCTTGCCGCTTGTCCTGTCACTCCATAACCTTGTCCAAAGTCCCTGTCCAGCTCTTTCTGTGGTTCTGAGGTCTCCTCAGGGTCTTCTCCAGGCTGAAGAGCTCCACTCTCAGCCTGTCTCCATAGCAGCCTTCCGGTCATCTTCTGACCCTCCTCTGGACTCTATCCAGCAGTTCCACCTTCATTTAATCCGGAGTTGGATGCAGTACTCTAGGTGAGGTCTCGAAGAGTGAAGTAGAGGGGGAGAATCACTTCCCTCGACCTGCTGATCCCACTTCTCTTGGATGTCACATCAGGGGCTGGAGAGGGAAGAAGCCTGAGGAGACAGAACAAACAAACCCAGGCTGAGGTTGCTGGCTGTGTTTCTGATGCTGTGAGCTCCTCTGGCAGCTGCTCCATCGCTCTGCAGGCACAGAGGCACATGTTGGGTTGGTCATTGGTGGAGCTGGGGTGGTTTCACTCAGATGAAAGAACAGAGCACCTGAAATCCTGTTGCTTTGGAGAGGTTTTTGGCAGGCTGCAAATACACTTTAATGAGGAGTAACTGGAGAAATCTGCAGGTGGAAGGTTCTTAGGGCCCTCCAGGGCAGGCAGTACCTATGTGCTGGGGAGAGCCAGAGGCTGGAGTCGGGCTGGTTCAGTACCTGCTTCTGTCCAGGGCATCTCCTGAATTACCAGAATTTGGCCTTGGTTAAGTTGAAAGAAATAAATTAATGATTGTTTTCAAAATATTCTGCAAAGCGCTGCATTGATCAGAACATTAAATTTGTCAAAGCAGGAAGAAATACTGTCCTTTCTCACCTGTATCTGCTGTCTGATGGTAGTTGGGACCTGCATGTGGCCAGGCCCACTCCTGGGACTTGCGAAGGGCTCCAGGGCACGTCTGCCAAGGGTCCATGGGAGCAGGTCAGGATGGATGCTTGGCTGTGCCAGGGAAGGGAGGGCTGAAATGCAGGCTGAGCTCTGATTCTATTTCTCTTTGTTTCTGCAAAGTGTTTCAGCTCTTTCCACCTATGTGCTGGTGGGCAGGCTGGCTAGTGGGATGGAAAAGTCTCTGTAGGAATTGCAATTTCAGACTGTTTTGATCATTAGGGCATAGAGGAGAACAGTCTATGTGGTGATGTTTTACAGCATAGCTCTTGGTATTAACTAGCTTTTGTTTACTCTTTGTTTTTTAAGTTTTGGCTCAGTTTGTTTACCAGCAAGGGCCCTTTTCACCCTATTAAGTTTTAAAAGAACTCTTACACCTCATTTACGTCGCCTTACTTTGACTCCTGGTACTTGGTGTCTAGATTTAGCATTTGATGGAAAAGCCAGGCCTGCAATACCTATTGGTCTCCTTGGTATATCAACACAAATGTTTTTGATTTATTAAAGTTCTTTCTGTTAATGGACAAATGAGGAATTATCTGCATAAACATCCTCCAGAGCAAAGCTGTGGTTGAGAACTCTAGCTGGGAAGAANCAAAACCAAAAAAAAAAAAAAAAACCCCCCAAAAAAAAAAAAAAAAAACCCCAGCCCCCAACCCCCCCCCAACTATATATATAAAAATATATATAAAAATAAATAAATATATATATAAAAAAACAGAGTCAGTATCATCCTTTAGGGGCAGTGTCAGCATCTTCTGGCTTTGGTTACTCGGTGTTTCAGCAAACTCAGCTCTGTGACACAGGCATGTCCCCAGGCATGGGCTCAGTTGTGCCTTTCCTGTTGGGCTGTTGTCCATGGTGGGGATGTTATCCGTGGTGCTCTCCATAGTTTTTCAAAGGTCTGGCTATTAACTGCCACTTGTTAATATTTGATTATATAATCAGAACAGGTACTGTTATTTTATTTTCACACTGTTGCCCTACTAGAAAATACCAGAATTTGCAGTGGAACCGTTCATCCTCTGTGTTATTTCTGGTGGTTTTGATGCCTCTCTGTATGTCAGAGATAGGTTCTTTGCTGTTTTAGTGTTTGGTCACCTTTGAAAACTCTGATCCTGCTTTTGCATCCTTTATTCCTTTCATGTACAATAAATAATGTTCAGGTTTTCATATTTTTGTGAACCTTGTGTTGAAATCTTCTGAAAGAAAGTGAAGGGTTGCCAGTCTGGAGTAGATTTTTCCCATGTTATTGTCAGTGAGATCATACCACCATTCTCCGTTCATCTCCTGGTTTTATTTTTTTAGCACACCACAATCAAGTATAGGAAACCGTGTAAGAAGCCAAGAGTAAACAATGGGATGCTTTGTTTACTGTGTGAATAATCTTAGCTTCTCCATTTTAAATCCGATAATGCTAAGAATAATTATGGAAATTTATTTTGCATGTGTGTGATTAAATCTTGAACCAGATGCACCTGCACTTGTAGCTTTGCTGGGTGGAATATCTGGTTCTTTACAGTTGGTGGCTGTTATTTGTTATAGCTCCCCTGACACAAGACAAAAGGAAAAAGAAACTTGGCATGTAACTAAATTTTAATTTGGCTTAATCTTTCCAAATCCTAAACTGTGACTGTTTTGTGGTGCACACTGTGAGAACTGGAGAGCGATACAGCTGAGGCTGGGAATATTTTGGAAATTCTATGACATGTGGAAACCAAGGATTTCTTGAGACCCTTGCTGATGGTTTGTGCCCACCTATGCTGGAGAGGGATGGCCACAGCCTCTCCTGACCCTGCAGCCTGGTCCCTGGGGAAGCCACTGCCCTGGCCAGGCTGGGAGGGGACCTGGCAGCCTGTGCTGTGTCCTGATGTGGCCTCCAGGCACAGGAGCTCAGGTGGAGGAGAAGGGCAGGGGCTCCGTCATCAGCAGGGTGAGAAATAAATTAAGACTCGAATCATATATGTCTGACAGAATCAGGAATCATGACATATCCAAGGGCCCTTGGGAAGGCTGTCTTGTACCAGCATACTGTCAATTTTTAAGTTTCCTAATATCTCTGGATCTCTCCCCAAAACACAGGGAAGCTATGTGAGTGTACAGTAACTGCAGGAGTGCTGAAGTTGTGTCAGCCCTGCTTAAACACAGAAAAATCTCCAAGTGTGGACCCAGTGCATTGCAATCAATGGTGGCAGGATTTTAAGGTCCAAGATCCACATTCTTTACTCGGGCTACAGACATTGCAAAGCCATTAGTCAGTGCTTTTCGTCTTCTTACAGTGCATTAGTGCAGCTATAGTTCTGAATTAGTAGGGCAATTGTAGTCAGTTTTCTTAATCTGAAGTAATTATATTTGTTGACCAGAAGAATCATAAAATTATTCCATTATTCTTATTAAATTCCTTTACTCCTCATCACAGGCAAATATTTAGTTTCCCATACTTTTTATTCTTTAATGTCTGTGATTCTGGTTCATGTAGGAGATGTGGATTGGGGAAGAAGCACATTGTCACTTAGAATCTTTGCAGGGCCCTTATTACTGTGCTTCTTATTTCTGATTTTGAAACAAATCTCAACTTGGATAAGTAATAATAATGAATTGACCTTAAATGGTAAAGAATGTAAATTGGATTGTTGGTTTTGCTAATTTTGAAATTGTTATTATTCCCACCATTAAAAAAAAATCACGTAGTAGTTGTTGAAAGCTGTATTGAATCAGCTGTTGATTCTGCTGTTATCAGATTTCTGGGGCTGGGTAGCTTTCACTCTCTCAAAGTGTAGCCCCTTCTATATTTATATACAATTTGTGTGATCATATCTTTAAGAGTCTTGTTTGTTCCTTCTGCACCAGTGTTTTCTTGTGGCACTGCCATAGGATGGGTTCTGTGCCTGTGACATCAACAGCTCATTTTCTGTATCATGAATACTTTCATTAATCAGAGGTTTGAAGAGTAGATGGTATTAACAGAAATAAATTGTTGAGTCAGCTTTGTAATGAAAGCATCACTGGCTTCAAAACAAAAAGGAAAAGCCCACTCAACCACATTAACCAGTGTGAAATTGCATGACTGTGGACAACCTCAAAGTCTGTAGACTGCCATCCAGTTGTATCAGTAATAGCTGTCTAACAGTAAATCTAGACTCTGACTTAATATTCCAAATTATTTAGGACAAACATCCTAGAAACAAATAAACCTACACTGTAATTTACTCATTTAAACACCACAAGACTTGATTTTGATTTTTCCTTTCTTTGGGGGTCAGAGAGCTTCAAATACTACTTAAAAATTAAGCTACTCCTGGAGATGAGTGGGAGTTTTGTTGGGGTTTTTCTTCAATGTTCAACGAAAGACCAAGTTCTGTCATAATCTGTGCAATTTCGTTTTTTTTATTAATGTGCCCCCTGTGTTACAATGTAAAGTTGCAGGGTTCTGTACATGCTTTGTTTATAAGCTGGGTTTGATTACTACTTATGACTTTCTGCCTTCTTGATTATATTATTAATAACAGTTTTGATGGTGTGCTTTGTGATTTTTTTTTTCTTATTCTGGTTTTTCCTAAGTTTATTCCTCTTGTTTCTGTTGGGAATGAGGTGGGGGAACATTTGAGTGTAGATGTGTTGTCACAAGCAGTGCCTTCCTCTCTGGGTTGCTGTTAATTTTATGTCAATATGCCCCATATAGGAGATCTTAAAAAATATTTGGTAGCACAGAGCCGTGTTGACTCAGTGTGTATGGGAAGGATAGCAAATTACTCATCATCAAGGTTTATTTTTGCCTCTCCTGGCAAGCGAAGGCTCATGGCCCTGCAGGTATATGGAAGAAGGAACCTGTGCAGAAACCCTGGTGTGTAAGGCTTTGTCAGCAAAGTATGTTCTCATTGTTATGTTGTGGGAAGACTTTGGTATTGCCAAATACTGCCAAATTTTGCCTTTTTTTTTGCTTAAAATACCTGGATTTTTTTCTTGGCCGTACAGCTTTTAAACAGCGTTTTATAAGTGACCATTTGTTCTATAACTATCCATATACTATTTATCCAAGCTTCACCTTTTAAGTACATGTTAAGCGAGGCTATACTATGTTATTTATAAAAATCCAGCCTAAAATTCCTAGAAACTCACCGACATCTGATTATCCTGCCTGCTGCTGCCCAGGGTGAGGCTCTTCAAATGCCATCTTGGCGAGGTCACTCCAGATGACCTTGGCGTAACGTGATAAAAGACTATTTTTATCTCAGCAGACGATATTATCTCACCATAACATTTTTGAACATTTCTGGCTGGATTGTTCTGAATGCTGGAGCTGTGCCTGGAGAGGGGACCCAAACACAATGCCTGCCATTCTCAATTGTGTGAGCACTTCGGTTTGATGATGGGACTGTGTGTAGGGTGGGAGTGGGACATTAATTAAGTCCCTCCAGTCCAGTTCCCAGCCCCTATAGCCCTACAGTAGCTCAAATATGTTTAATTTCTAAACCAGGTGTTAGTGTCTGAATGTGTTTTTATGTCTCTATGTGTATGTGTTCATATGCTTTTATAGAAAATAGATACATACATACAACTGTATAAACATACATACATATATTCAAATATACATTTATTTGTGTTTATATATGGTCATTTTATCACCTTGACGGTGGCTCAGCTCTCCAAAGCCATTCCAGCCATGGCTCTCCTCTTGAGTGGAAGTTTTTCTAATCCTTGGTGCAAGTATGGAAATGGCAAGCAAGTTCCATTGGGTGATTTGCCCACAGGATTTTCACTGTGGCTTCATTAAGGTTACTTAAGTTAGAAGTAATTTGCCTCCCTTGAGGGGAAAATTCTGATATTTGGAATGTTTATCAGTCATCTGCGAAACGGAATGAACATAATTGGTGGCTAATTGTTTGCAAGAACTGTGAAATACAATTACGAAGAGTTAAGCTGAAACCAATTGTGTTTATGAAATCTAGCATAAGAAGTACTGTATTAATCCTGCCTCAATACCAGGAAACGCAATTAGTGTAATTAAGACTATCATACTGTAATTTTCTTGGCGACTCCTTGCCTTGGCAGCTGCTTTTCCCTGCCAGGGCTGGAGCAGAGCGCGTTCTGCCGGTGCTCCTTCTGCCAGGGGAGTTCTACAATGGCTTTGTTTACCCTGCCGTGGGACGCAGGGGATGCGGCTGCTGCCCAGTGGAAAAGTGCTCAAAAATCCTGCATTTTGGCTGTGGTCACGGCAGTGGTCTGTGCTGGGGCAGCTGGATCCCCCTCTGCAAGCTGAGGGAAGGTTTGGGATCCTCGGTGGGATTCCTTGAGCTGGTGTTTCACCCACGGCGCTCCATGGGCTGTGTTTTCTGTCACACACTGTGAAACTGTTTTCACACACACTGTGTTTTTTGCACACTAAGCTCTGTCTCCATCCTTTGGCACCTTGGGCATCCTGAGCCCAGCGCAGGAGTGAGAGGCTGCAATTAGGGCAGAGGAGCAGGGAGATGAGAACTGCAATCAGACTCTCGTTAGCATTGCATACTATTTAATGAGAAGCACATAAATAGCTTTGCCTGTTTGTATTGAAGTAAATTTAGGCATGTTTAACTTGGTCTTAGGAGCAGCAATTACAGATATCGCCATGCTGGTAACAATATGGACCATCACTCTTAAATCAGCTTGAATATACATTGCTGATGGATTTGTTGTCGAATGTGCCCAGGTCAGGAAAAAATAAGTATGGTAACGTAGTTGTTATTGTTGCAGTTTCTGTCACTGCTGTGAATGCACGTAATTAAGGGATAATCAGCATAATGCCTACTTTGAGCTCTTCTTAATGGTTTAATTGCTTCTCTGAGTTAAATAAACACTTTATGCTTATTTTACAAATTTTTCCCCTGGGGAGCTTGTCACATGGAAGTGTACGTGCATGTATTTATTTTTTAAACATGAAGAATAATCAGTTATTTAATTAAGCTTCTCCTGAAGTTCTCTTTTGGGATATTCTGTGTTCTTAGGAGCTGCTCTGATAACTAATGTGTCAGAATAGGCTGGGTAAGAGAGGTAATGAGTTTGTCAGTGGGAAAATGAATGTGCATGTTAATGTTATTATTCCAGAGTCATCTGTGTGCCCATTTGTGGATAGAAATGCCAGTATATATTTTCCTGTACTTTGTCAAATGCTTTAACAGTTTCAAGTGGCTGTGATGGCTGTGAAGGATGGCTGAGGACTGTCCCCAGGTACTGAGAGGCTGAGGGTACCAAATTGTTTGAGACCTAAGCATATGCAGATGTAAGGTCTCCTTAGAGATTTCTCTTCTCCAGGCTAAACAGGAAATTGTCCAATTATTTTGATCCTTTTTTTCAATTTATTTTTGTTCTTTACATGTGTCTTTTTAAAGACACTTTATTTCACTGCATGTTACACGTGTCACATGTCCATTGGAACTGCCTGGAGTCTGCAGAAAATATTACATGGCTCTTCCTTTTACTGTGTAAAGGTCTTCATGTCTTTGTAAAAGATCACCTACCCCAGAATACTTGCAAGGGGTATTCAGTATCTTTCTTTATTACCTTTATTTCTAGATCCTGCCACGGTACAGCTCACTTTGAGTATTATTGGAATTTGCTCCTTACAAAAGGCCAGCACAGTGTGCAGCCTGGCTAGCGGGTTCCTTGGTGAGCTGGTGGCTGTGTTCAACAGTGACATTATCTAGCACACGAATTGAATGTTTTCCTGATAGTTTCCCAGCCATGGAGTCTTGGTTTACAAAATGCTTTTGAGTACAGTGCACTTACTATGTAAAGGGCTTCTCCCTTTCCTTCATACAGGGGAATTTAATATATTTCCTTGAAATGCTTTAAACTAAATGGTTTAAACTGCTGAATTAATTAATAGACTAAGTTAAGAGGTGTCTAAACAAAGCTGTTGTCACTGTCTTTTCTCTTCCCTGGTGGTGCAGGGCTAGCTGTGGTCCCTGCTCCATGATGCTGTTGTAAATACCACACTGAACAGCCAACCTCACCTATTTTGAAGCCAGTTGTGATGATAAACACCAGAGTAATCTCTCAAACGGGGCTGTGAATGTTTGTGTGTGGGTGGTGGTGCTGTGCAGATCAGGGGTGGTTTTGTTTATGACCAGAAGGGTGTGAGGACAAACTTCATACTCTGCTGGGTCTTGGAGCAGTGAGTGGCTTTCGATGAGCATGTGAGCAAGGATAGAACTTTCAGTTGAGCTTTTCTCCTCCTCTTCACTCCAACAGCTTCTCTGCAAATGGGGCTTAACTCTCCCCAAGGTGGGGTGCGTTCAAAGGCTTTCCTGTTTATTTATTGATGCCTTGTCTTTATTTGAACTGTGGCCTTTTATATGTTTAAACAGCAGAAGCTTATGTTTTCCCCAGCGTGACTCTAAGACTGAAATTGTGTTGTTGACAAGCACAGCAAATCAAATGAATTTCAGTTTTAAGGCTGACACAGATACCTGAGCATCAAATTTGGGTGCTCTGCTTTGAAGTACATCATATACACAAAAGAAATACAGATCTACAAGCTGATAAATGGCATTTATCAACTGCTGCTCATTCACATACTTGTTTCCATTCCATATGTAGCCAGAAAAGCTTATGCCCAAGATGGGTTAAGTGAATTAGGTAGTTACTTGAGTCAACTGCTGTGTCAGAAATAGAACTGTAGCTATTTGCTAAGCCCAGACTGTATAGTTGCAATATTCCTTCAATACTACTATCTCTCCTCTGCTTGCAACTTATTAAACCCCCTTGTTTCATCATTTTAGGAGGTGACCACTTTGAATATCCAATTTGGAGTGTTATTTTTCTTGCTATATTTTTGCATTTAAGATAGGTGTTCCAGGCAGGCATAGTGCTTAGTTTTATCTGCCTGGGTTTAGTGAGTTGCTGAAAGCAGTTTGTGCAAATGTCTGGGCGATTTTAAATTGAACTTTTTATAATTAAAAATGTAATGAGAGTCATTAAAGCAGCAGTGATTTTGTTCTAAGTACAAATGCAGTTAGAGGCTGAAAAATTGCCTTTCAAGCCAGATAGCCCTTAAAAGCTGGCAGCATGCGGTGCTGCTGATAAGGAGCACGGGGCTCTTTTTAAGCCATGCTCACTTCCACATGGGTTTTGCTGGTGTTTTCAGCAGTGTGGAGCAGAGGCTGCTCTCTCCACAGGTTTCCCAACCCCCTCAATAAAATGGGACTCTTGTAAATGTAGAGCTGACATTCTGACTCCCTCTGGAGACAGCTGATGCTTCTCCCCTATGAGATGTGCCTGGGAAACGTGGCCAGAACAGTCGTGCCTGCCATCAGGGGGACTAGAGACCCTCCAAATTCCTGAACAGCTAGTGAAGCAAATTTGCCACCTTCAAAAGGAGTTTGAGCGCATAAGTGAGCTATATGCTCTGATTCATTCTTTTTAAAGAGTATTTTTGAGTAAGAGAGGGAAACTTCATGGTGCAACTCTGATAGAACATCGGCTGAAGTAACATCCTATAGAGATAAGAGGCCATAGAGAATCATGCTTGACATTTTAGTTGTAATTTTCCGGACAGGGGTAGAATGAAAATAGTATTTTATTCCCAAGTGTCATTTTATTTGATTTGCTGACATCCCCCAATGCTGTTTCATTGTACTCAAGGAACTCTTTTCTGCCCCTCTCTGGTTTCTTTCTCTTCTATATTTTACCTACAAATTACCACATTTCCCAGCATTTCTAAACTGCATTCAAGCCTTTCTTTTAATGGTGTCTCAGCAGCTGGATAATGGCTCTTCAGTCTTGCTGTGGATGTGTTGCTTCTTGTAGGGTTTTCAGTTCGGTATAGTGGCTGCTCTGTCTTGTACTGAAGTGCTTCTCTTGCTTGTGATTTTGTATTAGTGGAAAACAGTTTTTACTGACAAAAATGGCGGTTGTTTTTGACTTTGGAAAAGTTGTGGTTTGATACAAATGACCTGACCTGATGGAGAGCTGCTGCTGAAAGACATGACCTCATGATGTCCTCTCCACCCTTTGCATCATTTCCCAGTGTTTCCTTTGCCTGGTGCTGGCATTTGCCTGACCTATTAGCCTGGTCAGGAAGGAAAAACTGATCTTCTGCCATTTAGTCTTAGCTCCCACAGCTCAGGAGCAATAAAGAAGAGGAGAGGGCCAGGAGGAGGAATAAATGAGAGTGATACTTCCACTTCAGTGGCATTAGCTCACAAACCTATTTATCCAGTCACTAATTATGCACCCTGGTAGGAAAATGATGAACTAATGTGAGTTAGGAACATGAGCTGCATGTTACGGGGGTTTGAATACAAGAAAGCCACTTGTTGAATTATTTTGTTCAGTGTACAGATGGTTTTAAGTGCCTGCTTTGCACTGCTTGTGGGGTGTGTGTGCCGCAGGCTTTGGGATGCTGTGGGGCATCATCACACAGGCACCCCAAAAGAGAGTCTGGGACCCTCTTGTCTGTGAGACTGTTTTTATTGTTTCTTCTGCATATGCTCTTGCTGTGGGGCTTTTGAAACTCAGCCCATAAAGAAACCATCCATTATACTTGGGTCACCCCAGGCTTGTTTCTGCTGTGAACTAGAGCTGATCATCTGCTGAACTGCCCAGAAATAAATGGAAAATGCAGATGCCTGAGGGGCACTCGAGCTGAGGAGGTGCTGGGCAGTCAGATGTCACTTCAATCCTGTGGAGATCTACTGGCAGGACTGTGCCTTTTCTTTGAGTTTTCTGGGAACCATTTAATTTATTTTCAAGGAAAATTGCAGACACTTGTTGGCGATCTGTAAATTGTAAGGAGTGCACAAAGGGGTAATCCATGGAGTCCCTTCTCCTCCCCAGCCCCTCAGCTCAGGAGCTCTTTCACTAAAGGATGCTTTGAGAAGAGGAAAGCTCTCCCTGATTCCAGAGCAGTATAAATTCCTCAGTGCAGAAACACTGCCTCTCTTTCTGTTGTTTGTCTCATTCTTTTGTCCAAATACCAGCGTCTTTTGGTCTTGAGAGCTTGGCACATCTTATTTCAAATTCAGACAGGGAATGCCAGTTTGCCCTGCTCTAGATCTCCCTGCCTTGCTTGCAACTTGATCTGCATGTTTTGTCCTTTGTTGTGACGGTGCATCCATTCTACAGGGAACGCTTGTGACTTCTGTACCTGCGGCGTTTTTCCACACTTCAAGTCAGCCTTGGCAGCTGTAACTCAGTGCACATCTTGGGCTCAAGCCTTGGGGTGGATGCTGTGATAGGCATCCTGCACCCCCAGCAGCTTCACAGGTTGAGGGTCTGAAGGCTTTTTCTTGGTCTGTACATGAGGCAGAGAAACAACTGAATTGGTGCTAAAGTATAAACACATGTACTATCTGTGCAGGTAGTGCGGTTTACCCAAGAGCTTTGTAAAAGTGGAAATTTGTCCACTGGATGTTTCTATTTGTCCTTGAATGAGAGCATCTCAAAAAAAAAAAATCCAAATAGGTTTGCATATCTGGGAATTAATTTTCCTTTCCACCTGGCTGTTTCCCCTTTTCCTTTTTGTAGTTTTTGCTACTGCTTGAAAAGTGGAAATCTTGCTGGCCTCTAAGTGTCTTCTTGAAACTGGGGTGGGGTTTTTTGTGTTTTTTCTTCGTATAAAATGTCACCTTCAGCTTCATTTCACCACTGCACATGCTTTGCTGTCCCGTTAAGCATTGTACTGTAGCTGCTGGCAGCGCAGGGTTTTGTTACCTGCAGACAAAGAGAGGCTCCTTCGAGGTGTCCGCCAGCAGCAGGACCCAGCTCCCCACCTGGCCTTGCACACAAAAGGGCTCTGTCCTCTGGTTCATCTGTAGCTGCACAAAGTCTGAAAGCTGAGCTGTGTGGGGAAAATTGACACAAATTCCATGTTCGCATTGCGAGCCGGGGGTTTCAAAGGGGAGCAGTGCTGCACCTGTAGCCTGGTTTAAGAGATTATTGTAATAGTTACTGGCTCAGTAGGCTTAGGGCTTGGTATTTTGTGTTTGAAATGACTTTGTAAGAGGGAATGTGTTTGGTGTAACATCAGCCTCTGATGTGACAAGAGGGTAGTAAGCAAAAACTGTGACCTCCAGCGCTGGGATGTTCCTTTGACTTTGTTAGTCTGTGAGCAGTGATAATCATTTACTTATTTCCATTCAGGGATTTATCAAGGGGAGGGGGATGATCATATTTTCCTTTACTTTAGCCTTAAGTTGAAGCCTGAGGTGGTGATAATTTCTCAGCCTCTCATACTTATTCTAAAACCTTGGTCAGCACGAGCCTTGCTCTCAGCCTAGGCTGAAGAGACACTTGGCACATCTCTGTGTTGCCAGTGGGCAGTTGCCCTAATGCCAGAATACACTGTGATTTCCAGTGAAAAATACATACATGGCAGGGAGAAAGGATTTATTTTGACATTCCTTGAAGCACAAACAGCTGCGCTTAACAATTTTTTTATTTTAAAAGCACAGTGGCATCTCCCTGGATAATCAGAATTACAGCTGAGCATGAACAGCAGGGCATAGTTCTGCGCGGAGTCACTTAGCGAAGTGTTGCAACACAGATTATCCGATGTGAAACAGCTGTATTCATTACTAATAGAGCAATTTGACAAAACACCAACATGGCTTTTTCCCACAATAACAGATGTGTGGAGCAGGCTGCCACCCCCTCCCCACATTGCCAGCATCTGTGCGTCATGTCATGCTCCGAGGTGCGGTGTGGCCGCAGCGCCTGCCAGAGTGGATGCGTTTATTTTATCTTTGGGATGAAATAGTAATGTTGTGACTAATCGGGATCCATCGGCTGGAAAATTTTAACAACTTGGAAGAAAATCTTTCTGCCTTGTTGTTACTTATTACTTAATAATAATATTTTGTGGATGCAAATGCATCGAAGCTTCCCCACACATGCCAAGCACATCTGAACTTCCTTCTTTTTTCCTTACTGTCAGCTGTTAAACAGGCAGTAAAGGATTTGTAGTTCACTAAACACCTCTCAGGTTCTCCCTGAGAACAGTGAAGCTGTTGCTTAGCTTGCAGATGGGAAAATATATATTACGGCCAAATAATGTGAGGTTGTGGACAGTGAGAGTCCTTTTCCCTTCCTTCTCCGCCTACATAAGGCAATTTGTTTATTCCATGTTTAAGTTCTCAGTAGAAGCACCTGTGATTACAATAACTTGTTTACAATTAAACTCCTATATCACAGGGGCTGCCTAAACATATTAAACAGAATCAGAAAGCTTATTGCCTTTGGGAGGTCATCGGCCTCTGGAGTAAGAGGAAGGGAGGAGGGAGAGCAGCAGGGACTGTGCGGGGAGCTGGGGAAGACACGTGGCTTCAGACAGTTCAGAAATAGAGCTTTGATTTGCTTTATTTGTTAAAAATATCAAACAGTCCTCCTTGTTGAAATGCAAGGTATTGAATAGCAGAATGTGATCACAGTTACTTTTTTTAGAAGATAGGATACTTTTCTCTGCACATCAAAGCACAGAGATGACAATTCCATTTCCCATGTCCCTGCAGTAGTGGTTTTTTTATCTGACTGGCATGCTGAGAGTTGCTTAGTTTCTCAGATTTTTGGGTTTTGGAGAGATTACTCAGATATGTGGTCTCCATGTCTTAGAAGCAAATCACTTCAAACCCCTGTTTTTATATTAGCCTACCAATAGTAAGCATTTCACTGGAAAGAAATGAAGGGCGCAGAAGGTGAGAAATCCAAAGAATCTGAGAAATCCCATGGAAGTTGAAAATGAAATAACTGTGAGACAGTTTCACTTCTGGTACACTTGTTAGTCTGATGAGTGCGATCAAAGGCTTTCCAGTGTTTCGTGTAACTCCAGGCAGTCACTGCGGGTGGATCCAGCACCTTGGTTCCTTCCATAATGGGAAGATGTGTCAGCACACCTCAGGGGTGTGTTGGACAGTCAGAGGCACGGACAAGGGTGGTCGTGGGCAGCTCAGCATCTGAAAATGTGGTGGGATGGATCTGGAGTAGGGCCTTTACACAGAGCTGGTTTGTGTGGAGCTGGTGGGGATGCTCAGTCCCTGTGCTTTTGGCACAAACTGGGGAATGTGTGGGGGAGAAGGAGATGCAGCTGCTGCTCTAGAAATAGGTACTCTGTTTTCTAGAGAGGTAAATACTGTATCCACTAAATACAATACAGTTAAAGTATAAAGCATATTTCGTTCACATGCTGATAATTTTGGGGGTCTTTGGTAGCATGTGTGTATTAAAAATAGTCCTCTCTTAATAACTTGTAAAATCTTGAGAGTGCAAAACAGAGGAAAACCAAAGAGCTTTGCAACATGGACTTTTGGGCAGCCCAGCTCTTGCTGAAACACACATATTTTGGACACAAAGGCAGCAGTTTTAGGCAAGCACAGCCCCTGGGGACAGTGCTGGTGGGATGCTGGGGAATGCCAGCAGTGAGTGCTGCAGTGGCTCAGGGAGCTGAGCAGGACAATAGCCAGGCAGAGCTCCCAGCAGATCAAACACGGTGCCTGCTTTCATCACAGCAGCCCAGATCGCTATCCTTAGGCAGACATGCCCTTGGCACAGGAATGCAAAAAGCCTTTTCACAAGGGAGGCTGAAAGAAACCATCTTTCAGCATGGTCATTTTTCCCTCACCTTGAGCTTTTCCAGCAGATGTTAATAAAGCTTTAATAATGCAAATATTTGTTACTAAAAAAAATCTCTAGGTTGATACTTGGAGGCAGAATTATGTGAAAATATTTTTCTGGTTATTCGCGCTTGCAGGTTTTATAATGTAAATTATTTTTTAGTGTTTGGGTTGCCAGGATAGCTTGCCGCATTCCTTCAGTAATGTGGCAAAAATATGTCCTTCAAACTTGTTAACCAACCCTCAGCTTCATAAACACCACCGGGGAGACAAAAGTATGTTGTTTCAAATCAGGACAATATCAAACAATCCATTCATTTTAAAGTTAGCAGGAGAAAGTAGGGAATGCCTGCAGGTGGTCTTTCATGTTTTGGTTTACAGACATGTTTTCAAGAAGGAATATGGGTGAGCTGGACGAGCCATCAGGGCAAATCCATGCTGCAGGTGATGCTCTGTGCCCACCGAGGTGCTGGGATTAACACATTTCTGATAGAGCTCCCTTCCTTCACGGTGCTGTCAGCATTTTGAATGTGTACAAAGCTTTAATGGGAGACTGTGTGCAGCTGGAAAGCAACATCTGTGATGCTCTAGTGTTTTCTTCTGATGTCCAGCTGATGTAAATAAACACGTAGCTATGATTGTCTTACTGTTGATTTATTATCCACGGAAGTCTTCGGCAGCTGAAGACTTTTTTTCTTTAAAAGCATAGCTGTTTCTTGCATATGCTTTTTTAAACTTTGTTTAGGGTTTTGTCTGCTGTCTGTGTTTTGTTTCAGCTTTCTAATAAGATTATTTAAATTTGACGTCCTAACTGTTCTAGTACAGTGTTTTTAGAACAAACCCCAAAAAGTTTGTGTGCTTAACATATAAGGATGTGAACCAGAAAATCCATATTTTACTTTATTATTCTGCCAAATGTTATGTGCATTTCCTTTTAAAGTATAAGAATTTAAACAGTAACAGTTGCTTGACTTGGAGCATAACCTGGTAATGAGATTGTTAATAACAAAATAATATTAAAAGTAAGGAAGTTAGACTGCAGTAATTAACTTCTTTTATTACTTGTCTGGTGGTTTTTTGTGTTAAGGATGTGGGGTTCCTTAAATAAACCTCTGAAACTACTTTCTTCTTTTAAAGTGAGGTTGGTTTCTACAACTCCTTCACATCTTCTTGAGTCTATAAGCTGCTGGTGGGTCATGATCTGTATCTCTGATTGGTTCAAAATACAAAGTAGAAGATTCAAATGCATGCTTATAGATTCATGCAAGTATTAAAAAAATCAAGGCTGGTGATTTGCATTGAAGGAAAAATGCATCTCTTAAGTCCAACATCAGAATACCAGACATTCACTTAACATTTGTGGGTTTATTTACACCTTTGATTTTCCTTTTCCTTCAGCAGCTTGTTATAAGCTTAAAAAAATGAAAAGTTTTGTACCTGTGTGCCAACAAATACTTTGTTGGAGACTGACTTAAATCATTAGACCAAAGGAGTAGAAAATGAACTTGTTGGCAGAGCTCCTCAGTTTGTCTTGTTGGTTCAAGATTTTCTTGTATTTTGTGAGGGAAAGCTGAAAAGAGAGAATGTAGCAACATTTGTAATGTTTTATGGGGGTGGATGAGCATGCCACAAGGTCAGTTACATACTATATATAGTGTAAAATATAGAAAAACTTTTAATTGTAGTGAACCAGTCTGTGTAACAGCCTTGCAGGAGATCGTGGGGTGAGAGCTCCATTTTCCTCTAATAATGCAGGAAGTGGATGTTGTGTTAAGATCATGGAATGGTTTAGGGTTGGAAGGGATCTTAAAGCTCACCCCATTCCGCCCCCTGCCATGGGCAGGGACACCTTCCACTATCCCAGGTTGTTCCGCACCCCATCCAACCTGGTCTTGGACACTGCCAGGGATGGAGCATCCACAGCTTCTCTGCACTGTTCCAGTGCTTCACCACCCACTAAAGGTACTACGTAATGTCTAAGCCAAGAGAAAGGTATCTTTCTATTTCACAATTTTATGTATATACCTCAGCAGATTATATATTATACTCATGGTGATTTCAGTGTCACAAACCCTAATCACTCTGTCTAAAATACACCACTTGTTTGCTTAGACTCATGCCAAGTGGTTTTAATACCTGTGGGGATTCACCCTCCTGGTGAAGGGAAAAGAGCATAGTTTTTCTTCCTTTATCTGTGGAAGTAAAGGATTTACAAACATTAGTTGTGTATTAACCAGTGCTGTCTTCAGCAATCAGTTCAGGTGGATGAGAAGTTGATTCATGTGCAAGCTCTTTGATAATCAGTAATAATATTCAGCCTTCCATAATAAAAGTCTAGAAATAGTACTGAAAGTGTTAAAGATTCTTTTCCACTTCCTTTGTGCGTTAATGGTGTGAATTTTTGGTGTTCAAATCTGCTTCCAGCCTCAGGCTGTTGGTTGAGTTTTGTGACAGCGCTGCGTAGAATTGTGTTCTCACTTTCCAGTCTCTTTGGGTGAGCAGTGAAAATTAAGGATATCATTTCATCTGTGTGATCTCTGGGGAGATTGTTTATAAAATTCTTCGACACTTCTGCTTAGGGTGACTCCCAAAATAGCACACCCTGCCTGTGTGCCAGTGGACCCTCTTGCCTCTCTGTGCCACAGCAGTGTAGGAGATGCTGCAGACTGCTTGAAATTGGTCTTGCAGCCCCTCTTTTGGGAGCTCATGAAATCAAACATAAAACCCTGCCTTAGCTGCACCTGTTTCACTGGGTGTGTTATCTGGAGTGACATATTGCAGGCAGGTTCGCATGACCTGAAATCCGAGCTGATTATTAGATACTGCAAGACAAGCCAGGTTAAAGTATAATTTTAGCTGCTGCTGTAACAGTGAGTGACCCAGAAAGACTTTCCAAAATCTCAAACTCTTGATGCTTTTCCATGTTGTCTTTGTAATCCTTCATGTAGCATTCAAGAAAATAGGTGGAACTGGTGCAGCTTGTGGCTGATCAGAGATAATGCTCTGCCACAGCAAGAAATGGCACGGAAATTGCTCCTGGTTTCTCTTTCCAGTTGGGTCATTGGTCACAGTGGAAAATGAGATACATGGAGTCTTTTCCCCCAGTTAATCGCAATTGTGGGAATTAGTGCACATTCAAGCTTTTATTAATAGAGCAGACCTTTCCACTTCATGTGCTTGGTTGTTTTGCTGTGAAATGGTATCTGTTGATTTCAAAACCTTTCAGGCCATCCTTATTTCACAATGCTTTATCTACAGGGCCATATATCATTATTCTTGCAGTTACTTTTGCCCTGATGCCAAAATGATGGTGCTCAAGCATCCAAGGAATTCCAAACATGGAGTGGGGACAGTTCCTAGGAAGTGCACTCTTGCCATGATTTTCTGTAAAAGCAAAAATTCCTTGGATATTTACATAATTGTTATAATAATTTGCATAAAATCTCTACTGAATTCTGAAATCAGCTTTTAAAACAAATGCAGAAATACCCTTTCATTTGCCAAAGAGCTGAGGTGTTTGGTAACCAATCTGCAATTACAAAAGGACACTGAAGTGAGGCTGCTGAATATTTAATTTGCTTAATGTACAACTGCCACTGTTAATAGCTTTGACACAACTAAAAGCTTTGCTCATTCAAAAGGCAACAATTAATAAACAAGATTAATTTTTAAATTAATTATTTATTTACCAGAGGAAAAGCCTTTTGTTTTTTTAAAAAAACAGGTAGATAATTCTTCTTGGTGGGTGTATGCAAAAGTAAATGGGCATCTTCAAAAGGTGTTTGCATACTTATTCCCATTTTCATGAAATAAAAGTGATTCAATATAAATAGAATTTAGGGGAACTTCTGCTTAACAAAAGAAAAATCATCATCTTGTGCCTGGTCAGAGACACAAAACAGAATAATACTGAACTTGGAGAAACTGCTGATCGAAGCCTCATTTCCAAACTTGAGCTGTGCTTGTCTCGTGACACTTGAGAAGGGGTTTGGTTTGTTGGAGTGACTGGAAGTCTGCATGCCTGGTTTATTTAGTAACCACTGACCCAGTAAACATTCCTAGCAGTCAAATGAAGCGGAATCCTCTTCTGGTGCTGCCTGTGTGTGCAGGAGAGCCTTGCACCACTGGGGTGGTAGCATTTTGTTTGGAGTAGAAGATGCCTCAGTGCAGTCAGAACACTTTCTAAGTCTGGAGTTTTGATTTTTTAAATTTTTTTTTTATCCTGCAGTCGCTTAGATCACCTCTTCTCCTAAAGTTGAGAGTTCTCACAGTATTATCATGGATGTAAATTTTGAGAAATTTGAGGGTTATTAATGCATTAGTCCACCAGGATGAGCTTGCATTGCTTGTGTTGGAAACATTTCCAGGCATTAAAACGCCTGGTGTAGAAAAATGTGTCTTTATGTGCAGGAGAAATTGAATAAATATTACCAGATCAGTCTCAAGGTGGTTAGTTTTTCACATATTTAATGCCAAACTCTTAAACTCTCTGGATCTTCTTAGTGTGGTCTCTACTCCATTTTGTGAAATTTCATTTATGCTGTAATACATAACATTTATGTACAACATTCATGCTGTAGTAAAGACTTTTCTGGTTGATCCAGTTGTTGAGGGCCTCAGCAACCAGTGGAGTATTCCCTGGGGAACAAGAAATATTTGTGTGAAGATGACGGAGGAAATCCCCTTCCTGTAGTGGGGAATCTTTAAGTGACTCTTAGCAAAGCGCACTGCTCTCCAGTCCTGCAGGATGGTTTCTCCACCTGTTTGCTGAGCTGTGAGTGCTCCCAGGGATGCTCAGGCAGGAGAGGATGGACAGGGCTCCTGCATGGAGGTTTTCAGCCTCTGCCACATGGGTCCCACTCCTGGTGTTCTCCTGCCACCTGCTAACTATTCCTGGCTATTAGCTGTTATTTAAGAGCTTTTTTATCCTTTGGACCCTATTTGTTACTGAAATTGGTATACAACAAAACATGGCCTGTAAGATTAGTTTCAATAATGTTATAATACAAATTCCTTTAACATCAATAGAGTTGTGCCTGATTTACTGCAGCGTGGTCAGTCCCCAGATGGTAGAGCATGGTTCCCTAAAGCCCTGAAATTATCTGATTATAATGATTTTAATGCTGATCATGAGTAGCAGTGGTACAAAGTATCCAGCTATACTTTCGAGAGCTTAAAAAGATCTTTCTTAATAGGCTTTCTTAACGGCGGTCTTAAAATTAAACAAAGCAAAAACAATTTCACTGTTCAAAGATGAATGCAGGCTGGGTAATTTTTATCCAGTGGACTTCATTAAATAACTGTGTGTTGTTTGATCATATCAACCTTCCAGGTTTAGGAGCTCTTACTATAATGGCAGGAGTATTTAGAAGCAAGACTTTCAAGAGGAAAGCTGCTTTGCCCACACTGTTTACCCTACATCAGAGGAAAACTGAGGAGGTAGCAGGATTAAAGTTCCGAAAATGAAATGTCTCAAAAGATTCTCAAGACTTTCCTTGGTACTCTGGTGCATTCCTATCTTTTTGTATAAATAATTCACACAGTATTAGTAAGTGTTGAAACAAATTGCAGCAGAAGAAATTTCCAGGTGTTTTCTACCTGATATTCCTCACATTCTTTTCATGCCTGGTGGGTTCATAAGAAACTGGCTGCCATGGAGTAATTAACAGACCGTAACTCACTTACTAGACATGAGCAGAAACCTCATATTGTGTGAACTTCCCTCATTATTATGGTACATTTCATGCTGCTTGCATGTCTTTGTTTTCTAATTCTTGTGTGTTTAAGAAGCCTTTGTAGATAGCACTCTCCAGGCTTATGTGCAGCATTAAAGCTAATGATTTTTCCTGCAGAATTAAATAATAGAATTATTTAGGTTAGTTGACTCTCCAAAGGCCATCCACAAAGCCAAACAGAGCAGGTTGCTCAGGGACTTCTGCTGCTGAGTCTTGAACATCTCCAAGGATGGAGATTCCACAGCCTCTTTGGGCAACCTGTCATTTGATCACTGTCATGGTGAGTGAATAAGAAAAACAAAGAAAAAGTCCTCATTATATGTCATTGCAATTTCATGTGTTTCGGTTTGTCTCTTGCCTCCCATCATAGTGCTGTGCACTTTGGGAAAGAGTCTGACTCCATCTTCTCCATATCCTCAGCAGTAATGGGTTTTCCTTTCATTACTAAAGCTCTTTTCTCCATCTGGACAAAAGCAGAATTGGTTAAACCCCAGGCTGTGTTTCCTTGAAGGCCTTTCTGAAGTTGTACCTCACAAATTCCCAGCTTGATGTTTTGAAGGTGGGGGTTGGCATGTGGGTGGTTTTCCATTCCGGTTGCAGCTGATCTACTTCTGTCCATAAATATTCAACAACTCAATTCAAGAATATTTTAAAATGCTTTCCACTCAGCAACATTGTGCATTTTGTGTTCTCAAACTTTTAACTTGGCAAGCCAGAGTCAGAGACCTACCCAGAATTGTCAGCAAGCCTGCAGATGAAATTAAGGTGTAATGACCTGGCAGAAGCTCCTGCTGTGTTCTGCTGGGGCATCTGCCCAGTGCCAGTTGCATTTGGTATTCTCTGTGTTGTTAAAACTGAAAGGTGAATTGTAGGAAAGTTTGCAAAACTTCACCAAAGATCATGTGCTTTTCAAGACTGTGCTGTTCTTTGAAGCAAATGGAGTTTTATTTATTGTTTGCTCCTCAAAGATGGGGCAGAGTTCAGCCCCATGTGCTACCTGACAACACTGGAATGATAAATTTAATTAAAAAAAACTTGGATGCTTCAGTGCCTCTGTATAAAGGTAACGTTGGGACTTCTCCATTTAATGCCCTATTTCTACCACTTTGTATTATTAAGCTACACGCAGTACATGTAATTCCATACTTTTGTGAGACATTGTGTGCGCCTTTGTGGGTCGGTCAGGTTTCTAAAGTCTGAGAATTACATGTGTTCAGGATCTTGCTGGATCAAACTAATTGTATGTATTTATGTAAGTGATTGACAGGCTCACTTAGCGTGCTAAAAATAATGAGGCTTCCTCAATTTATTCAGCAGGAAACTTGATATTCCTTTTCAAAAGAAGGGCAATGCTGTTGTTTAAAAAAGAAATGTGATGGCATGTTATTACTTGTGGGTATGTTGTTGTAAGTCTGAGTCGTGAGGCTTGCAACAGCTCTCGGTAGATCACGTACCTTCTCGTGCCTGAATACAGGATAGATGTGCTGCCTTGGGTTCTGTGTTGGAATTCCCCCAAACAGATTTCATCTGGTAATTTCAAACAATTTGTGGTGTCTTCTTTGAATATTATTTTCCATTGTTCATTGTTAAACCTCTCCTACCTCCAAACCCAGAGCCTGTTTCATCTCGGTGACAGATTGTCACCTCTGCATGCCTTGACCACAAATCGTTTGGTGGCTGTGTTCCTGTGGTAAAGGCGAAGGTTTCCTTCCCTACCCTCTCTCCCTCTCTATTCTTTTGGGGAGTATTGTATATTTTTGGTTTCTGAGCAGTTTTTGAAAACTGTTTTTGAGATAGGGAAGAAGATAGTTGATTTTGGTGTGTCTTTTTCTTAGCCAGGTGCATGATTTCTGGTCTTCAAAGATGAAGAACAGGCAGTGTTGAATCCTCAAAAAAGGCTTCAGGTCTAATAACTTGGTATCTCCATGGCCAAAAAATGATCACTTGATGCTGCCAGACCTGTCTTCTTTAATATGCAAATAATTCCTTAGCTAAAGCACAGTAGCATCTAAATGCAGAGGATGGATAATTTAGGTGTCTGCATACGTGTCTAAATGCCTGGATTTGCCCTGGAGTAAATTCTTAGTGTTCAAGTGTGTTAATCCAGGCTCTGTGCTGGGCTTAATTTAACTTTTGAAGAAGAGGGGAGTAAAATGGGCTAGAAAAAGACAGCAGGAAGAAAGGAACTAGGTAACCTTGCCTGTGAGGCAGGCTATTCATGTAGAATAATCTGGATTTTTTTTTTTTCCCCACCTTTCCCCTATTTCTGTGTAGTTGCCTGATGATAAAGGGCTTTTCCCAGAGTTATTTTCTGTTTGAGTTTAATGTCAGTGTGGAGATTAAAGATGTTTGTTTTCCATTGGCTTAGTAAGTCTAAATCCAGCCTTTGAAGTCAGGTCATTTTAGATTCTTTAGATGAAAAATCAACTCTTTATTTGGTAATCTACCCAACACCCTTAGATTTCAAGCTTAAATAAAATGCTGCCTCTGCTACAAATGATGTCAGTATTGCCTGAGGTTTGTTTAAGCAGAAAGCTGAAGTCAGCTTGAACAAAACTTGGCAAAAGTGGGATGTTTTATTCATGTGGATGATTTGAATAATGTCCCAGAGTTTCCATGGTATAATTTTGTTGCACTTAATGTTTAAAGAGACCCCCATCCCCTTCATTTAGGGAAAGCCCTTTGGTTGGGATTCATGTTTAGGCTTAGGGTGAGTGGTGTATTATTGCTGTGTAAATACAGACTTTTTCCATACGTACAAGCTCTCCTAACGTTTATGGAGCTCTGCTGAGGGCTGCAGGGCAGTACCTGAGAGACGTGTTGGGAGGCAAATGCAAAAACCATCCCATGAGTTTCAGGGTTCCCACTTACCCTTTTTCTCCTTTGCACGATGCCTTTTGAAGTTTTGGAGAAGGAATATGCCTCTCTTCATTGAATGTGCCAGGGGAGCTCATGAGAAGGTTATTCCTGAACTGGGGTGTCTCAGAGTAGAAAACTGCTCCTGTTTTTACTCTGTGCTTCTCCCCTCCTAAAATCCCAACAGCAGCCAAACCAAAAACCCCACCTCCAGCCCAGCTACTGAATGCACTGGGGACAAGCATTAGATGCAGAAGAGGAGGTGTAGGATTGTGGTGAGGCAAGAACTATGCCCCTTTGTAGCATTAGTGTGTCCAAACAGGGCTGTTCTCATGGATTCTTGTAGTTTTGAGGTTTTTTTCCTCTGAATCTGCCACTCCATGAATCCATTTGAAGCAGGACATTTGATTAAGTACATAGAAGTTGTGGGTCTCTCCGTTAGGGCTGAGCTAATGAATTCCACAAGTTCAAAATAGCAATCGTTGAGATGGAGCACACGTCGGGCAGAGAAAAGCTAATTACTTGCATTGATTGCTTGGAGGCCTGGTGCCGTATGTCAGAGTCTCTTTGTGTTGCAGACTTCCCAGCTTCCTGCGGCAGGAGCTGGTGCCATAACCACAGCTGGGGATGGAGCCCTGACTCGTTCCACAGGGATGCAGCGAGGTGGGGCACAGGGGAGGGATGCAGGCACAAACCTCAATTCTCTTGGCCTCACCCCTGCCAGAATGGGTGACAGGGAGGGTGTGTGACCATCTCTGTGCCCACCTGAGAGGCAGATGTGATCAGGAGAGGTACAAGCTCTCTGCACATTTCTAGGATAGGCTCCCGCTGCTCGCTGCCCACACTGGATAAAAGCTGCAGTTTGCTGTTCCTTGGCCGAGGGGATATTTTAGTTTTAATACCCACTGCTAACTTGCAGCCTGTTTGTCGCCTGGTGCTTGTGACTTGTTGCTTTAGAAACACTCAAAAAGTCACAGCATTAGGAACCAGATAAGTATCCAAAGGCAGATTTGTAATATTGTCCAAAAGTTTAAGCTACTAAAGATACACTCCAATACAATTCCGCGGTATTTCCTCCCTGTTTTCCAGCTTTTGAATATTTTTTTGGATCCCAACCTAACGCCGAGTGGAGGGAGACAGCTTTTTTCTTGTGGAGCCCGTTGAATTGTGAGCGGGGCACAAAGGGGTGTTTGTTCTGGAGCCCGAAGCCGATGGGCTGCAAGAGCCCCGACAAGGGCCCGCAGTGCTCCTTGCGCCGCGTCCCAGGAATGCTGGTGTTTGCCGAGGGGATGGCTGGGCTCGCTGTCCAAACAGATCCCTGCTTGCCAACTGGGAACATATTGCAGTCTCTGTGAGGCACTCCATCACGGCTTGAATAGCTCCTCTTGTGCTCAGCCTCTCTGAATGCGAGAGAGAGAGAGAGAAATATTCCTTTCAGCCTTCTGCGATGTCCAAAAAAAAAAAACCTTTAGTGACCGTATGAGAGCATTGCCTTAATGCAGGGGTTCAGAAAGGGAAGGAAGTTAAGAAGAAGAGATGGGATTTTTACCATTTGTGGCTATATTTTTAGATTTAAACTTTTCTTCGCATTAAAATGTTGCTGTATCTGCTATTTCTTGGAAGAAAAATTGTAAATGCACATTTTTAACATACCACTGTGTTTATTTTGAAAAAATGTTTGCTGTCACTAGCAAGTTCATCCTGGCTCTTTTCTGGAGGACTAATATGGAGCTTGTAAAATAGTGCTTTTCATCTTCTGAGCCTTCAGCTGTAGTTTGTAAACATACTTGTGTTTTGGAAAATTACCATAGTAAGGCCTGATTCCACAGCAGCATGTGCATTAATTGATCCGTTACCTGTGCAAGCTCATTTGGAGTTGGAGGATATTATACAAGCTTAATTCCGTGCATGTGATATTTGGTTGTAGATAACTTGATACGATTTTGGTGAATTGATCTGAAAATTATAATACATAGTGTCGTAACTCGAGGCTCTTTGCAGCACAAGCAAAATTTCACCCTTGCTCCCTTCCCTCACCCAGGCAACATTCTCCCATTCCCAAACTATATTTATATCTAACTTAAATAAACATGGATTATAATTCCTTTAAGTGCAGTGCTCATCTATTTTTGTTTTCAGAATGCTTCGCAAGCAATTTTGCAATTCCAAAGTGAGGGAGCTTTTTACATGGAAGCAAAAGCTGTTGTGAAGGCTGGAAATAAAAAATGCATTTTGAAACCAAGTGAAAAATCCCGAGTTTTGCTCAGGACTTGACAGTGTGCACACATTATCTAAGAAATAACAAGAATGTGTTTGTTCCGGGACTTTTGTGTGCAGGAGAGGGAGGAAGGACTTCACTGCTGTCACTGTTTCTATAGTGACAGCTCATTCTCCAGGCAGTATTGACATAAACTATAGTCAACCATTTATAGCGAGAAAACGTAAAAAAAAAATAAAAAAAAAATTAACCGCCAAGGAGTGTTTATAAGCTCTTCACAGTATATTATAAATTGTATGTGGAAGTTATTCACTCTCTGAGGTTTGTGTAGTTTGCTGTTCCATGAGATGCTGATAAAATATCCGGATGTGGTGCACATTTTTATGAAATACCTGTAAATGGCTCTGGCTAATGGGTTCAGTATGGTGGATTGCGCTGTAAAATGTCTGTGAGTGCATGATGGTAAGAAATTTATCTTAAAGCGGGCAAAGCTAAATTGGAAAAGCAATTTTTACCAGATGTTGCCTTATCTTTTATCATATATGTCTTGATAGTCAGAAGCCAAATTGTAAAGCAGAATAACCTATAAGGAAGTGTTTTGTTATCGCCACATCCTACCAGAACTTCATTTGGACCTTTTTAGGAAGAAGGAGCTAAGTTTGAAAGCTGAGCGTGGCAGTGTAGGAATTACCCCAGAGCTGCTGTACCACCAGAAAATCGGACTGGTGGGCTCAGCTGCATTGCCTGGCTGTGATAGCAGCTGTAAAGGTGGTGATACCACACACTGTGCAGATTCTGTGTTCCTCTGTTTGATATGTAAAAGCATAATGTGTTTTCACCAGAAGACTTGAAGCTGGGGCAGCGCAGCCCAGACTAACCCCCAGTGGGCCACAGATTCGCTCTGGTACGTGCAGGAAGATCCTGAAAGCATCTTTAATTTCAGGTCTTTTGGATTCCTGGTGGCCACTGGGAGAGATTCCACAGCAGCTTCTGAATGTCCCTTGAAAAGCGTGCCCAGTTCTCATCAGAGTGGCACTGGAGTTCTCCCGTGGAATAGTTTGTTTCTGGCAAACTTCTGTTTTCTGTAGGAAAAGCTCAGTTCAAGAATGATTTCAGCTTCCTTGAAAGTTGCTGCTCACTGATTTGGCATAGTGAGATCCTTGGGTTTGGACGGATGTTGGAAAAGTGAACATTTTGCTGTGCATCCAGTCACTGGAAACATTTTTCTAAGTGGATCATTGAAGGGTATTTTGTATCCTCTGGGATTTTGCTTAGATATGGCTAGATATTATCATATGGAATAGATGAAAATCTTCTATGACCACAAATTTATGGGTTAAAATTTCACTGTTTTTAATTTTTTCAGAATTATTACATATATGACAGTGTAATTTTTTGCTGTAATTTTGACTATAATTTCCAGAATTATTTGATGTCTGACAAGTATGTGTATAACTGCTTATAGACATATAGAAATCAGAGAGAAAGGAGATAAATACCTAAAACAGATGGTGTGGAACAATATTTCTATTGCATTGACTCAGCAAAGTTTTTAGGGAAGATAATTTCCCTAATGCAAACTATATTGATTTTAATGTAACTCAAATGCAGCGCAAAATGTGAAGTGACAAACCACGTTTCAGAGAATTTTCTTGTTTTCTTTCACTGTGGTTCTGCGTTGTTATATGACTTACTGAACCTTAGGTATTGAGGGAGAGTGATTTAGTATTTAGAGAGCATCACTACAATTTATTCCTTTCCCTAATTCTTTCTCTTGCTCTCTAATAATTTCTCTTCTTTGCTGTTCTCCCCCATAACAGGGATATTATAGCTCACAAGATCATGTGTGATGGGGTAAAGAGGTTTTTTAATGCTGTTTTGTGTAAGAGGTAATTTTTGGTGCTCAACTTTCTCTTGGCAGATAAATGAGGGTGACTGTGATTCTATTGTGCCCTGTGTTCTGCCAGCTCATATGGGTAAAATATTTAATGTCTCATGTTCAGATTCTCTGGTGGACTGTGTTTTTGTTTACAAATCAAAGCCTCTCTTACTTTCCATGGCTGGGTTAATCTGAAATGCAGCATCAGGGTGATGTATTGCTGATACAGAGATGATGCATCAGTGATACAGAGACTGTGCAACAGAAGGGGGCAGAGAGGTAAGCAGGTGAGAAGCTCATGGTCAAAACTTGAACTCTTTGCTTTGGAAAAAAATCACCGTATTAGGTCTTCAGGGATGCTGCAAATAAAGACAGGAAGCTTATTGGAGAAATACATGTCCATGGCATGAAGTAGTTTTTTCTGAATGCATCATCTTTCTTGGCCAGAACCCCATTTCTAGGTCTGAAATAAAAGCACAGCAGACTTAGAAATCAGATAGAAGTTGAGTGAAACTGCTTTAACATGATGAACCTGTTAAATACTCCCAGCACATAAGGCAGCCAGTGCATAGGTGTGTTTCTCAAGAATGCTTTTTTCTGAGATTTCCAACCCAGCTGCTGAACATCATTGCAATCTTAACATCAGAAAGGTTTGTGGTAAACAAGGCAGTCTTTAACCAGAAAGGTTGGTAAGTGTTAATTTCTGGACTTCCAAAGAAAATAACAGTGATGCTGGGTGTTTTATATTCTCCAGTGATACTAATTTCTCTAGAATATTTGCTTCTTAGCCAGACCTTATGATGCGTGCAGATTTCAGTAGCTTCTTGATGGGCAACTGCATGAGCAAATTCAGGGGAAAACAGTTGAGTCACGAGCCTGATCCCCATGAGAATAGATCTGAAGCCAGCATGATGCAGTGTTACAGAAACAGGGCTTTCTTCGAGCCGTGGAGACTCTGAGTCACCAGGACAAATTGTTTTGTTATTTTATTTTTTTTAATTGTGTGCTGGGAGAGCTAATGCACAAACTTGTATGACCCAGGGAGTTGTTTTGCTCCCTGTTAGATGCTGTTGGATGTGCAGCCACTCTGACTCCAGGTATTCCTGGCCCTTCATCAGCACTGCCGTTGATGGCAGTGCCTCCTGGTCACTGAAACCGCTTAGAAATAAATAAATGCTGTTCCCTGCTTGAGTGGAAGTGAGGAGAAAGAAAAGGAAGAACATGTGTGTGGAGTCTTTCCTCTTTTGACAGTGAAGCACTTCTGTTGAGGGTGCAGTGCTCAAGTTGCACAGTTGTAGCTATACGAAGTTTTGGAGGCTTAGGAACAGCATTCAAACTTGAGAGGTTTTGAACAGAATTTATGATTTCTGCCTATATCAAAGGTGGATAATTGTTTAAGTACAGAAATACTAGGAGGAAGGGTTTTCTTTTTTTTATTGCTCAAAAATCATTTAAATGAAACAAGGTGGATGAGATTTGTGTTTTAATCAGTCAGATTTTCTGCTCCCTGGAAGTCTTCAAGGCCAGGCTGGATGGGGTTTGGAGCAACCTGGTCTAGTGGAAGGTGTCACTGCCCATGGCAGGGGGTGGAACTGGATGGCTTTTAATGGTCTTTTCCATCCCAAACCGTTCTGGGACTCTAAGATTAAATTAAGGCTGCTGTGCTCGCCATTTCTGTCAGGGCACACACAGTCTTTGCACTTGTTTGCATGTGCAGACCACAAGGACCAAAGATACGTTTTAGAATTTTACCTTTTGAAAATTATAGATTTTTTTTTTTTAAAATAACACACTACCTATGTTTTCTTAGTGGCCTCTTCCCCTCCCTTCCCTTTGGACATTTCGCTTCCTTTACTAACTGAGATGTTAGATCCCAACAATAGAGCTGAAGTAGAAATTCAAATAATTCAGAAGACAGTTTTTCAACCACAGGTTGTTAAGAGGAAATCAAGAGCATTCCTTGAATAGTTGCAAAGTGGCTCAATCGCTTCTCCCCGAGCCCCACTCCTCTTGCAAATTCCAGGCCCTGCGGGTGGGGTTGTCCTGGCGGTGTGGGTAATCCCTCTGGGAACCTCCTCAGCCTGGGAAGGGCCCCAGAAATGGATTATTGCAAGGCTGCTGCACCTATGGAGCCTCCTGAGCGGACGCAGCCCCTGGCAAGGCGCGGCTTTTCCTCCTCTGCTGGGATGGAGACGCCGAAGACCTGGGAATGCTGAAAGAAAAACTTCTTGCTCGCATGTTTGAAAACTTTTTAATAACCTCTGAAGAGTGATGGCCAGTTGAAATGCTCGTTCCCTGGAAGACAGGGGGCTTTTAATCTCTATCAAGCTGCATGATGAATGTTTTGGGTAGTAGGTTAGCTTCACAGTTGCTATAGCCAACAAGAAACTCCCTTTATTGCACCTGGAAATTCAGAGTATTTCAAATGTGCTATGGAGAAACTATCCTAGAACTGTTCCAGTTAGAATAATTATTCAAATAATTAGAATAATTTAGTTAATTACATGACATTTGGTTCTCATCAGTAGTTAATTTATATAGAAAGAGCACAATCTCACTCTCCCCACTACATCATGCTATGTGCTAGGATTTTTTTATCTGGGGACATGGGAAAATAAAAATGTATGGTTTATTTTGTAAAGGATGCAATGCTGTCAGTAGCCCAGAGGCATGTTTTAAACACAACTAATATGCTCCGTGCAACTGCTCAGCTTGGAAATATGAGAGATGAAGTGAAAACGAGGGGAGGATGACAGGGCCCTTCAAGCATAACCTGGTGACTCACAGCCTTCCTCCTCACCTTGTGTGTTTATAAATGAGAGCAGGATGTGCGAAATGGAGTGAGTGCCTTTCTGGGACAGCCACTGTGCAGCTGAGAGCTGCAGGAAGAGTCTGCTGGAGTCAGAGACATGAGGAGGAACCAGAGTCAGCAGAACCAACTTCCTGCGCCTCTCAGGTGGGATTTGAGCACCTTCCTTTAGGCTTGGCGTGACTGCAGGAGGTTCAGAGACCAGCAGCCACGAGAATTGGGGCTCTGTGCACGTGAGCTGTGAGAAAAGCTTGGAAAATGGGTTTTGTTTGGGCTATGGAAGGGCAGGCTCAGGGGAGATGGGGCAGGGAGGGGTTTCAGGACAGGCTGCTGGAAGGAAAATAATAGAAGGCTCCTCTGTCCACTGTCATAAGTGGAGAGTGAACAAGCAAAAATGTTAGAGGAAAGAAGTGCAAGTTGGACACGTTTGTAGTGCAAAGGCAGGCAGGCAATGGAAGACACAGGTTCAGGATTTCATGGAGCCTCAGTCACTGGAGATGCTGAAGAAGCAGCATCAGTCAGGAGAGGCTCAGGTAGAGCTGGTGCTCTGGCAGCTCCTGGTTTCAAAAATATTGAAATATTTGTCTGCTGCGCTCACTGATCGAGGAGAACGATCCTCTGGTTGAGACTTCTCCACTTAAGATGCAGCTTTTAATTTTTTAATCCTCAACAAGCTGCTTTAGGATTGTGAAATCCCTGTGAAGGAGGGAGGAGATGGCTCTGCCTCTGGTGTGAGCAGAGCTCAGCTGGGAAAGCCCCAGGCTCATCAATAGCATGTCCAATCCCTGCACTGAATGTAGCATTTTAGCTTGCATTTTTTTCCATGTTAATTGGGGTATAAGTGCAGCACTTAACAAAACTCACAACAGAGGGACAGAAAATATTAATGTATAGTGAAATTTGCCTTTAATTCTTAGTGAATATATATGTATATATGAAAAATATGTATATATATTATATATGTGAAATGTGCTTTTACTCCAGGCAGATGGCACTTCACCACAACCTCACAAAACAGCCCAACATGTACCTGAGAACCACCAGTGTTGATGATTCTCATTCTCTCCCCGCCCTCACACGGTCGAGTGCTTGTTTGTGACAGGTGGATATTAATTGCTGTGTTTTTGATGAGCACATTCAAACGGAGAATTTCAGATGATTCACTGAAGTCCAGGATCCAAACATGTCACAAACAAAACTTGTCAGCCCCGTGATGGTGACGGGTGGCACCGTGGCAGCGCTGGGTGGGGAGGGAGGGCTGGAGGTTGGGTTTGGTTCAGTTTTCACTGGGTGGCTGATATTTCTCCCTGTGGGTGGACAGGTAAAGAATAGCCATCACCTAATTGCTGCCTCGTTTGGGGCAGGTGGAAGAGAACGTTCTGTGTAACTTCATTGTTGGCCAGGTTTGGGTCTCTTGCTGATTGTACATTCCTTCTGGTGTTGCCATGGGAATGCAATAATTATATTATGAATAATTGGAGCATTTTCTTCTACCGTTGCAGGAAAGTGGTGTTGTATAATTATTGCTGCCTTTGATGGAGGCTGTGCTCAGAGCTGAGTGTTCGGTATTTGTATAAACCTGTTGCAGAGAACAAAACTTTCTGCAAGTGAATGCCCTTTTATAAACCTGGCTGAAAGCTGACACATGCACACACACACTCCCCAAAAAGCATTTACACCACTAGGATGTGTTGAAGAGCTGTGTCAAAATTGAAAAGGAAAAAATAACATTTTTAGTAATGTTCTCATGGATTGTTGTTTGTCTTTCAAGTGAATAGTGTCATATTATATGCAAATGGAAGTGCTGTTGATAACTGGTGCAAAAATAAAATAATTCTCATTTCAGGACATCTGTTTCCCTTAAAACTGAGTTCTGGTTAAAAGTTAGTGCACCAGTTATACAGGTCTGGAGAGAAGCTCAGCTGGAGGGTCCTAATCATCCTTTTGCTGTTCCAACTTCTAGCAGTGTAAAAACTTCATAAATGAGATTTTTTGTTGCTAAAGTGAAGCCTGATGCTGACAGAGATCTCCCGTCCTTAGTGTGGGTTGGCAGTAGTTGCTTGATGGGTTTTCCCCATTTCTGAATTCAGCTTTGTGGTCTCCTGTTCTCTCTTGCAGTCTCCTTCAAGGGACAGGCTGCAGTTTTCTGTGCACAGTCTCGCATTTCTTCATAGTGCTGTTCTCTCTGTTTGTCCATGGGCATTCTGGCATATTTCTGTCATAAAGCAAAGGGTTATGCAAAGGAAAAAGAAGATACTAGATATGAGGAAGACTTACGTTTTTCCAAAACGAAGTATTTTTCTGTGATACCCTACAATTTTTTAGCAGTCTGAAGTTTTATTCAGGCTTAAGTATTGGTTTATGACCTAAATCCTATTCTGGGTTTGTGTCCAGTTGCGTTCCCACAAACTTCCTGTGTGACCCTGCATCAGGCATTTCATTACTTTGTCCCACAGTTCCACTTGTGAAGCGAGGAGAATAACAACCCTGCTCCAGCCAGATGTTCTGGGGATGGATCCGTGAGTCCTTGTGGGGTAACGTGGTGCTGGGTCACAGAAACGCTTTTGTGCTCCTGCCTCAGATGGCAGGATGTCATCTTGGGCTAATATTCCTCACGAAATGAATGTCTCTCCAGTTTCAGGTTATTGTGTTGTGGCTTGTGTGCTAATGGATTAATTTCAGATGTTTTCAAGTAGTTGGTTGTTCTCTTTGTTTCCAAAGTAGTCCTAATTTATTTAACAGTATTTGCCATTCAAGTCAACTGATTTTAGACAGATGTTTGTCTCTTGTGTTTCAGTCTAGACATTTATGATTTACAATCTGTAGCCCATCTGGTGAATTGCCATGGGAATATGCTTATTTTCAATGCTTGAAGTATTGCAACATACTCCTTGCAAGTGTTTTTGCAGTAGCGACTGGTGAGCCAACCATCAGAAAGGGTTTATTTTAGCAAAAGACTGACTTGTTTGTTCAGATTAGGACAGGAAAATACTCCATTTGTCTTCAAAACAACAACAGCAAAAAATGTTCCACTCCAAAATGTTGCCTGTAAATCGAAACTCTAGAGTGATAGATATATGGGTGTAGTTTAAAAAAGAAATAAAACCCACTTGGGAAATGTTGGAGAACAGCAAGAGACCTGAAGAATCCACCTTGTCCAGCTCCATTCTCTGTGGCTGAACAAGTTTACTTGCCCAACCTTTTTGAAAGAATTTAGTGAGCTTTAGATTGCCAGAGTTTCTCATAACGTGTAAATTTAAGTATCATCACTGTGGAGTGTGGTTGCTGATGTTTTGTCACTGGTGTAGGATAGCTGTATGCTCTGGGACTGGGTCCTTGTCCCCAGGTGCTTCCTCCTTCCCTTCTGGCCCCATGGCAGAAGGGAGAGGCTGTGGATGCACCAGGGGAAGATGTGCCAGGCTGCCAAACAGCCTGGGCTCTCCTCTGCTTGCTAAATTAGTCATGTATGGTGAACCCCAAAACCAAGGGGCAGGATGGCAGGTGAGGAGGGGGGAACCCTTTGTGCTCTCAGGATGAGTGTCTCCAAATGCAAACCTCTTAATGTTTGAAACAACAAACGTTTGATGCTTGAAAAGTTATTAATTCATAGTTCTGTGGTGAACAAAAGTGAGCATTTAACCCGATTTCCTCTCAGAATTCAGCTGAAATAGTGCTGCTGTGTGACTGCTGCAGTACTGCGGTAGCTTTGGCCAAGGCACGTTTGGGGCAACTGATAGCTTTCAGTTAATTTCCTGTTCTTACAGGTTACTCTATTATTTCTAGAATATGCCCCAAACCAGAACACAACATCTGGGAGCCACACACTGCAAAGCAGCGCGCTGCTGAGCAGGAATCTCGTGGTTCTGACATGAAAGCGCGCGGTGCTGTTGTTTCACTCCAGACTGGATGCGCTGGAGCCTCCCGCTGTGTGCGGCAGGTCAAGTGGCAAACTCCGGTAACGTACGCGGCTTTCAAGAAGCTCCAGAGTAAACAGCCAAGGTGCCGTCGTGTAAATAAGCCAGAAAATGCTCCGGGAGCTGGGCTGTCTGCTGGATGTGTTTGGCACGGATTTCGGAGCGGTTTGATTTGATGTTTGGTTGAGTGGGTTTGTCTGCACATGTTGAAAGCATCAGTCAGACCCAGACCGGAGCGGGGCTGGTGCTGTCGGGTCTGTGGCTGTGGAGTCCGAGGGCTGAACGTGTCATTCGAGCGTTTGGGGTTTGCAGTTCGGTGCTGATAATGATCGTGCGCTGAAACGCCGAGACGCCAATGTGTTTTTTATAGCTTACATTGGTTTGGCGTCTTATTTTCAATTATAATTTCAAATATATTACAGCAAATTGACTTGACAGTCTGTGAGAATGAGTAAAGAACTGTTATATTTGTAATCTCCCCTAATCTGGTCCTGGGATTTAGAAAAAAAACATGAAGTGGTCACAGAAGTCACAAAGGAGTTCAAGAATTGTGTGTTACCTACATCAAAAGTGCTTCAATCTCCACTGTCAAACCTTGAGTTTGCATGTGCAGAGGTGACTGTGTTCAGTGGTTAAGCCATGCACCTGCAGGATTTCTCAGGCTGATTTTTTTTAATTTTAGATGTTCCATGTGCATTTAAATGGGCATTTGTTGCAGGATCCGAGATGATTTGAAATTCTTGGAGCCATTTCTGTTAAACTTGGGGATTTTGGTAATGTTTTTGTACTCTTCAAAGATGAAGGAATTACTTCATACTACTAAACTGTGATCTGAATAGAAAATAGCCAGTTGAGGTACCAGAGTGTGAATCTTTATTCACATCTTGGTGTGTAGATGAGGTTGTCTTTAAAATATTGACGAATCTGTAGGGATAAGCAGTATAAAACTCTGCCTGCTGCCTATTTCAGGCATGGGCTGGCGCCATGGGGATGCCCAAGTGCTGGACATGTTCCTTACCATTTATCAAAGGACAGGGTTATTGGTGACATTATTTTAGCACCTTCCACTACCCTGCCATTGGCAGGTTGAATGCAGCCTGGAATGGGGCTTTCTTCTGTCATTTCAGACGTCTCCAAAGGTATTTTTTAAAGCTGTCATCCCTTCAAGCACTTCATATTGTTAAAGCTACTCCTTCTCTCTAATGTGGATATGCTTTAATCTAGAAATTCACACTGATCTAAGGACAAAGTATTTAGATCTTGATCAGCAGCAGATTTAAGACCATGTCCTAGGAATTTGAGCAGACATCTGGGAGCTGACTCTGCCTTGTACTTTATGTGAGCAGAGTTAAGTTAGTGGCTGAATTAGCTCTTGTCTAGGAGAGAGTGCACCTCAAAATTGTGGTGATATCTGTACGTGAAAGCTCTTTGCATCTTACTTTAAAGGTTTTTATAAAATGTTCCGACACGCTCGTGTTTGCTTCTGCTATCGAACAGTTCTAGGCTGTGGCCGAAAGGCTGGGAAAAATGCTCCCCACAGCTCTGCTGCAGGGGAAAGAAGATGAATGGAAGGATCCAGGTTTTTTTCTTTTTTTTTCTTGTCATCACCTTGTTTAGTCCGTAAGCTGCTTTGAGAATAACCAAGTGGAGGGAGAAGACACGTGTGCCTGACAAGGGAGCCTGTTTGTGCTTGTTTCATTGAGGAAATTGTTCCGGAACAGCTGCTCATCCATGTGAAAATGCAAACCCTTGGGTCCCAGCCAAGGTCAGCAAGCCCTGGGTCATTTGTTTTAGCAAAGCAGACCAATTTGCCCTTTAATTATCTCTCCTTTTCATTCTGTCACACCTCTTGCTCCATAGATTTACTTCCTGAGAAGTGCCACATGTGAAAGATGTGATACTGGTTTTGTTGTGGATCAAGGGGGAGGCAGAATAATTTTTCATGGGTTAATTTTAACAGTTATACTTTGTTAAATAAAATGCATTTGCCTCCCTGGATTTAGTTTTCACTTAGTTCAGTGGGTTCTTGTTATTACAATGTACAGGATTCTTAACTTTCAAAGTAAAACAGCAAAATCACTTAATTTGACATTGTTTCTCTGCTAGTGCAGGTATTGTGGTGTGAAATGGTAAATTGATATGTGTTTGCTGGAAACAAGGCAGAGAAATTCCTGAACTTCAGGAAATTACCAGTAACTGCTCTCATGATGAGAACTTTATAACAAAGCCTGGTAGAGTTGGATAATGGCAAAACAACACTAGAAACCATGTAAAGCATAGGCCCATGTGCTGGAGCTGGATGTGAAAAATATTCTACAGGGGACGTAATAATAAATAGAGAAAAGCAATGCTCTGTAAGTGCTCAGGATAATGGTGTGGTTAACTGACTTCTTTGCCCTGTAATATTATGTGGAAAGAGAGAAATAGGAAAGAAGTGTTGCTCTAGCTGGAGGAACTTAAATGCCAGATTCTGGCTTCTGTAATTTAAGGAAAGAAAACTGATTAAAGTGATCTTTAATGCATGCATTAAAGGTCACTTGGGAACAAGAAAAAAGAGTACTTATTCCAAAACTGGTTTTGTACAAGAATTTTGAAAGTGTCATGGGTTGCAACCAAGGCTATAATTAGCCTTGAAAGTCTTGGGACAGAAGTTTCTCAAGTACATTGTGACATTATTCCTGAAGGAATAAAAATGACCAGAAGAACTGTCAATCTCTGCATGACAGGAACATCCTCCTGGCAGGGCAAGTGGGAGACAGAGGTGGAAGGGAGCCCTGCTTTGCTGTGCAATAAAATCTCACATGGCACAAGAAGAAATAGAATGATTGTTGTCATTTTTGTAGGGCTCAGCGTGCAGGTGTTTTTTTAAAAGGCAACAGATTTGCAAAAGCTTGTTGGTTCTCTGAAATGGTTAAAATAATCAGCTTTCATGCCATCAGAGGGGTGACAGAGCAGCACAAGGGAATTGTGTCTGGGAAGCGCAGGAAAGGCTCCGACTGGGGTGTCAAGCAGTTAATTAGTTCTGCCACAATATGAGACTGAGTTGCTTCTTTTACGTGTTTAAAGTTTTGTTCCATTAAATGTTAATGTGTTAGAAATAGGAAAACTTTGTGCTCTGTCAGCTGGAGACAAGTGGGGTCTGTCACCTGCCTGGCGAGGTGGACATTGGTGCCTCCAGCCTGGTGGTTCCTGCTTTTCCTCCTACTTCAGAGGGGAGATCTTTCCCTTGCACCTGCGTTTTGGGGCAGCCCTCCAGGAGCCGATGGAGATGCTCTGTATTCCCGGGAAAGGAGCTCGGGGTGGAATTTGGCCACTGGCTTTGGCAGCAGAGGTGGCCAAGCTCTGCTGGCTCAGTTTCATTAGAAGCTCAGGAGACAATCTCTGTTAACAGGTTTGAAAATGCTGCAGCGAGTTCACTTCAGTGTGCAGCGTCTCTGATAGAATGGATGGATCTTTTCTCATTTAGAGTAAACTTTGTATTGAACCACCACTTTCAATTAAAAGTTGCAAAGTTGTGATTTCCCAAGAGTACACATGACTTGCATGCATCCTGTGAGCACAAGCAGCTGAGGAACATCCTCCTCTAAATTTCTGCTTTTTAGCTGCTCAAAACTATTTGAAATAACCAAAAATACTAAAAACTACCCACCAACCCTAAAAACAAACAAACAAAACTCAAGCCAAACAAAAGGTACGGTTTTGTTTTAGTGTTAATTAGGAAATGGTTTGACAACAAGAAGAATCTTTAATAATTGCTGGGACTCATTGAGCTGTGGAGGTGGGGTCTTTATTTTACTACCACTTGAAGTTGTTTTGATACCATTGATGAGAGGAATGCAATAATGTGTGCTAAAGTCATTTGGCTAACCCTGAAATCAAAGCACTGGAAACAAAATCTAGCTGCAAATCACCAGGCTGTCACTCTTTTCAAACCTGTTATCCAAATGACTTTAACAGTTTGTGGGTCGTATGCAAGGTTAAGACTCATCTTGCACAGTGCACGTTTTGATGATAAAACACAATATTACTTTTTTTTTATTGCAGTGGAAGTGTTACAGTCAACAGTATCAGTGTAGGAGTTTGATTTCTTCCTGCAAGTAGATCACTACTCCATATGAGCAGTTGGCAGAAGGTTTGGAAGAACAGATATATGCCGAGCAAAGTGCTTCTTATTTGTTGTGTATAATTGCTCCGTACGTGGAAATTCCAAAACTGTTCCAGTTTCATCCTTATTTCCAAGTCAGAGTAGCTATTTTTGAGAAAGGCTGGCCAATATGAGTAGACAGTGTTTCACTGAGGGGCTGAAACAGGTTATACATAAAGCTTCATTCTACTGAGCAACGTTTACATGCAATATTTAAATTATTGTCTGCTTAAGTGCTGAACTCAGGATTTTTTTATTTTATATTGACAATTTTTCTTGCATTTTTCAGGTTTGAGAATTCACAAAATTATCAACGAATTATTTCATTAATTATGTCAATGAATGTGTCACATAACTATTCATTTTAGCTATTCACAAGCAAGTTCTGTCCTGAAGAACTGAACAGCTCTTAATAATCCAGTGTGGATTAAATCCCAAAAAAAGCATCACTGTGAGTTCAAAATATCAGCATTTACATTTTATGTGCTGTTCAGCTTACACTGGAGCAAAACTTGGCAGTGTGTACAGACCAAAGTCGATTCAGAGAGAAATGAAAAACTATGTTCCTCAAAAAAAGTTTGCAGAGATTTTTTTGATATGGAAAACACATTTATTCAAACAATATTTCCGTAAAATTATTTCTGAACCAATTGTCACTTCGTATTTTTGATGGATTTAAATAAAGCCATTTAGATGGCAGCTCTTTCCCAATAATCAGTTACTGCTCAGGCTGAATTTTTTCCATTGACACTAAAATTGTTGGCTGTCCAAGGAGACAAATATTGTTGTGAGGGCCACAGAATAAGAGAGAAATCCATATAAGCTGAATAATAAGTAATAACTTTTTTTCCCCTTACTGGGCCTGCAGTGTAGGTGAAGTTCCCCACATAGTTAAGTGTAGGAAAGTATGAAGTGCAGCAAAACCAGACCCAAAATATTTAAATTTGAGCTTCAGTGTTCCCATGTGCCTTATACACTTGATGATGATTTACCATGTTTCAAACCTAGATGTGAGTAGTAAAATCTGGAGGTGCCGGTTAGACTGTAAATAACTGGATAGCAAAACCAAACCAAGATAAGAGGAGGTAAAAATAAATCCAATGGATTCCTGTGTGTAACTTGGATTTTGGGAGGTGGGAATTTCTGCTGATTGTACCAGAAGCAGCCTGAGGAGTATAAAAATGCAGAGGGATAGGGAATGACTGCTAATTTAATGTGGACTGGTTTTGCTGATAGCAGACAACAGACTGTGACTCAGTTTGTTGTTGGAGATTTCACTAGATTAGTCTAAATTTTAGGAGCAGTCACTCCTACAGGCCATTGCATCCCATCTGTGCCTGAAGTGCTTCATATGTTTTAGTGTTCAGCTTCCTTGCCTAGAACGTGATACGGTTTGGAGATGTTGGATGGCTTCTCCATCAGAGAAGGTGATGGAGTTACCTTCTGTGTTGTCAGTCAAAGCTGAAATTCAGTTTGCATGACAAGGAACAGAGTCTTGCTGAGCTCTTCTCAAGAGGTTGACCATGGGGGCAAACAGGTTAATTAACAGCTTACTGTCAGGTTTTAATATGGAATAAGGAAGGAATGAAATGAAATTTTCTTTTCCGAGCAGTAGACTCTGATTGCAAACATCTGTCTGATGTTTGGGGGGTTCATTTTACTGACTGCTCCGTGCGGTGTTCTCGAAGTTAATGGTTGAATGAATGAGCAGTTGAGAGAACTATTTCCATTTTATCTAGCCGCTTTCTTTTGGTTGTGAGGCTCCATTTCCGGAAGCACAGTGGTTATGGCACTTGCTTTGTTGTACTTGTACTCAGTGCCTCAAAATGGAACTTGCATGTTCAGGGCTGGATTTCAGAGTGGAAACCATAAGCTTCTTGCTTGTATAACCACATTCCAAGGTTAGTCTGAATAGCTGAGATAATGAATTTGGTCTTTGTGCATTCTTAAATAGATAGATAGTCTTTCACATATGTGACTTTTTTTTTTGCTACAATTGGATGCTTTCCTTGGGAGCTGCCTAATTCCAGGCTGCACAGTTTCTGCTTTGTTCTCTGCTCCTATGCCTTCGACAAGAATAACTTAACCAGAGTTCAATATAGGAATTGTGGGCTGCTAAAGGACATATTGTGTTACTGCTTAATGCTGTATAAGTTGATCAGTGGGTAATATAAAGTCTGTGTTCTAGCTGTTTTATGATGAAAATATTATTTCAGCAGAATATATGGTAAAGTCATTGAACAATGATCTTATTCTCAGAGTGATGGCACAAGGCATTTTCCATATACCAGAAATTAGTGGGGCTGCTCATTTTGTTATTGCAGGCTTCAAAAATAAAGCTATTTTTAACCTTTTCTAAGCAATTTCGCTATTTTTTTAACTGAAAAAACTGATATCTTATTACTCTCTTTCCATTAGGACCAGCAGAGGTTCCCATGATGTCACCCAATGGATCCATTCCCCCTATTCATGTGCCTCCTGGTTATATCTCACAGGTAAGCTTCTTGAAGAGTTAAAATGTGTGTAAAAGCAAAGGTATTGATCCATACGGAGAAGTCTACAAGGTTAGAGTTTCATATAGAAGTTTTAATGAAAATGATAATACACATTTTTCATAATCCTCCTGTTTAGTGATGGTACACCACATTTCCAGGAGTGACCAGGGATGTGCACCCTCACATACTGGTTTGGGTAATAAATTTGGGGTTTGAGCCACCAGCAAAAGCTCTGCGCACAGACTGAGCCTATCTGTGCACCTTGGATTATTTGTGAGAGGAAGGAAAGTCCTTCATGTTGGGTAATGTCTCAAATTCTTCTGTGACAGTCAGAAGGCATAGGAGATGGTGGAAGTGAGAGAAGGAGCCACTGTAGCTATAAAATATGCTCTTAATCCTCAGTATCTTCCCAGGAGAAATCCTGCAGCATACCAAGAACTGGGGGTTTTGGTGTGTTTTTAAGAATAAATGTGATTTAATTGTCTATTTATGGAAAAAATGGAAAAAGCTTTTGCAAAGCTGTTAGGTTTTGGAACTCGTGAACAGCTACTGCTCTTGTATGTAAATAACCCCAGATTACCAGATTGTTCCTTCCATCTTCTGCAAAGCTTAGACTCTTTCTGAGGTAAGGAAGAAAAAAACAAAACCAAACCAGAAGATTGATGTGAGGCATAACAGCTGTGAGCAATACAATAAATCAAATAATTTCACTGTTTTCACTGCGACCTGGACCAAAAGCTTCCTTAAAAGTATACAAAGTATTTCAGATGTCCTTGATGAGTAGCATAAGAACTTTTGATAGATATAGTTTGGCATCTTGTTAAGCAGAAAATAGATGATGTCCTGGAATCCCTTCCCCTCCCCAGGAAACATGTGAGGTTGTGTAATTCTGAAAAATTGTGGATGGCGTCATACTTAAATCCCACAAAATACTGCAATCACTCTGTGGTATTTTGACTTCTGAACAGAGTGAAAACATGTTTCAACTATGGGGGAAATCGCTAGGAGAGAGGGCAGGACGTCAGGGTGGTCTTCTGCTCCTCAGTCCTCCCAAGGGGAGTGCTCGGAGTTTTGAGACAGTGTTTGCTTCTTAACACTCCTCATGGTCTCACCTAATTTAATAAACTGGCCCATATCACACAGAGGTTTCTCTAAAGATTCATTCTTCCTTTGAAATAACTTTTAACACCTTTTTAATATTAGAATGTTTATACCTCTCCACCTCTGTGCTGAGATAAATGGTTGGGTATAATTGGAATGCTTTCCTAACCAGAGGGATGAAAGTCTTCCAGCTGTATCTCTGTCTGAGCCCAGTTCTTCTGTAAAGCTTTTTGTGGGGCACCATAATAATTCCACTTAAGAAGCCTTTAAGTAGTTTCTTAACCAGAAAAAAATCCAACCAAAAACCCTCTTCTGAAGCAGTTTTTCCAGGGAGTTGGAAATATGTTGTAAAGTTTTAGGGGGAAACTCTGTATTTGGTGCTTTTCTGCAACGGAATATGTTCTGCTCTGTGGTGAGTGAGCCTCTTGCCTTTCAGACTGCTTCATATTAAATAGTAGTTGAAAGTCTGTAGTAATGAAATTAGCTCTTTATTGCGATAAATGTCTCTGCCTTATTTGCAGTTGCTTCGCAGTTAAACCCACTCTTTTATGATAAACAATTAGAACACAACTTAAATTTAACATGTCAAGGGAAAAGCCATAAAGCAGATTAATGCACTCTGGGATATGAATCAAAATAGATTTGATTTTTGGTTTGATTTGTCCCCAAACTGTACATCTAAGAGTCAGGCAGAAAGCAATACCCCTGCGGAGAAGTAACGGTGCCTATTAAAAAAAGGCATGAAATGTTATTTCCATTTTGTTATGCCAAGCCTGTGTGAGCTGTGAGTGGTAGCCCTGAATATTACATGAGTTATCGAATGATTGCAACCCTGGATTAACGTGGTGCTTCATTACCTCTTCGGAAAAATTGGCAGGAGGATGTGAGCCCTGCAAGGTCAGCCCGACTGGAAGCAGCACAAACACAGACTCTGTTTCTAGACTTCAAGGACCATGTTAATAATTGTGACTAGAAGCTGGGTTTGTTGATGTTAAGGAGATGTTCCCAGTGATGAGGTTTAGCCAGGGCAGGAAATGATCCAGGAAAATAATAGAAAACAAATACACACCACTAGTTCAAATCTTTCATGCTATGGTTTTGCTCTCAGAGACCAGCTCAATACAGCCAGTATTTTGCATTCTCTTTTCGGCAGACAAACCTCTGTGCACCTCTGGCAGATAGGAACTATCAGATCAGAGTTCATGTCCCTGCAATTCTTTGTGGGCTGAGGGTTAGTTAAATACAGACGAGAGGAAAAGTTCCTTACTGTGCACTTGGTGGACAATATTGCAGCTGCAAAAGTTGGTTGTGGAAGGTGACATGGCAAAGAAGTCTGCATTAAATGTGTGTGATGTCAACAATTTTGGCTTCAACTGTTAAGTGAGATTAAGGATTTAGATGCTAAATTGTTAAATTTGGGGACATTCTCATGGGTTGTTCAGTGTATGTCTGGGATGAGAGAAGGAGGGTTTGCAGTGTTCTAATCAGGAGAACTAGAAAAATTAAATATCAAAAAGCAGGATCAGTAACTTGTTTGCTTAGTGCTACTGGCTGAGGACTGCTGTCTCTGAAATACATCTGGGGCAATTCCACTCAAATTTGAGAAGTTACTTGCTGTAGTTGGACATAAAATTTTGGCATGAAGCTCCACTTTTGATCTTATTTGTACATTTGTTAATATGAGGTCTCTGCCACAGATATTTAAGACTAAAGGACCAATTTACTGGTTGGAGCATGAGGTGCACATGTGTTGAAAAGCCTGCTTTGACCGTGGGGTTTGTATGGTGTGAGCTGTGCTACTCAAGCCACAGCCCTGCTCAGTGTCCCTGCACCAAGCACATGGCATTTGACACAGCTAAAGCATAACTTCTAGAAAGAGGAATGTCTTTAAATGACATTTAAAACGGTAGAAAAATCTATTCCATCCTTGAAAATCAGGATTTTGGTCCTGGGTACATCCTCTCCCTTGGGAGAGGTGTTCTTCTCCCAAAGCATGTTTGGCTAGCACCAGATTTTAGTGGCAAACTCCTTGTTTTTGTGTGGCTTACAGCTCCCAGAGCTGCTCTGGGGGTTGTGCAGACTGCAGCCAATCGAGGCAGTCTTTGACCAGATGATCCTCATTAAAGCTTTGAACACAAGGAAGGTTGTCCAGATCTCATATAGAGCAAGCCATGAAGTGATGATCCTTTGGATTTGATGGGCACTGGTCCTGAAGAACTTTATCATTCTAGATTTAAAGTACCTCAACATGCTTGCCAGCATTCGAGATGTTTATCTGTCTGTTTTCCACGTTGAAGGTATAGATTTAATTTGGTGTTTGATTTAATACTGATGGATTCTAAAGATAGTGATGCAAACTTGCCACGACTGGTGTGAACTTGGATTGGCATCTTTAAGAAATTAAATGAATAAATAAAATGTTGACATCCAAGTGCCTCGTGGATGAGCTCATTCTGTACTGTTTTTGGGTACAGATTGATTTATGAATGAAGTCAAAAATCAGTTTATGAAATTCCCAAAGTATTGGTTGTGGTCCACCCAGTGGCCATGCTCCAGATGTCCTTGCTGAATCTAACACAATAAATTTAAGTGAAATAAGGGTTTTTGGTTTGTTTTTTTTTTTTTTTTAAGGCAAATAGAAATTACTTGCATATTACTACATTAAACTCATACAGGAAATGTGTGTTACAGAATGAAGGTGGTTGTGTTTCTTTAACTGGATCTCACAAAATATAGATACAATGTGGAGGGACCAATACAATTTACCTGTGCACAATTAACATGCTTTTTTTCTTCGAGTGTAATACTAAATTTCCGTGGAAAAAAAAGAGAAAACATGGAGCAGTGTGATGTACTTTGAATACATGAATTATCTCTAGTTACTACAGTGATATCTGCACTGGAAAACAAATAACATTTAAAATGGCATTTCCAAAATTTGGCAAACAATGGGGGAGGCAGTTTTATTGTGTATGAGTAATGTTAACCCAGACTGCCCTGAAAGATCATCACCTACCTCACGTAGCAATTAAACTCCCTAAAATATGGGAAAAAACCCACACAGAACTATGCTATAATAGTATTGTTATTGAGGTTGCACGCCAGTTACACCAGCAAGCACAAAAAATACCAGCAGAAGACAATTTACCTCCTAACTGTTTGAAAAAAACACACAAAATAATGAAAGTTTATCTCTAGGTGCCAAATGACCAGAGATATTTGTTTTCTCTAAATATAAAATGCTAAAATTAGTAATGGCAATTACTTTTAATATTCCAGATGCATCTAGAGACCTCAACAGGGATTAGGATTTTGTTGCTTCTTGGCGCTGAAGTAGAGACAGTTTAGCACTGTGTTTCCAGATGAATTTATGATCTTTGTGACAAATCTTTTTAAGCAGATACAAAGAATTGCAGATTTCTTCTTAAAATAGCAAAGTTGAATCTCTCTTCTAAGTTATGTTATTTTCATTAGTGGATCAAAACTGATTTTCTCTACGTTTGATGAACTGAGTGTTGTGTGCCAGAATGGCACTACTACAATCCACTCCCTGCGAGTTTTACAGATCAAGGGGTATCTCCAGTCTTTATAGATACCTAATAAATATAATGCATAATAAATCAGATTACCAACTTTGATTTGTTAAGAACAGAATAGTGTATTTAGAGATTGTATGTGCAGCTTCAGAGATGTGCATGTGTATCAATAATTCCTAGTTTAGAGAGAAAATAGGACTGGGAAATAAAGTGGGTTTTGCAAGGTCCCTTGTGTTTTTGTGTTCATTTGTAATGTAGGCAACATGGAATAACAAGAATGCTGTCAACATTCATGGCCTGAGAGGAAACAAATAAAAGAGATTAGTGTCTTGGCTTTTCAACTAAAATAATTTGGAGGGCTGGCTCATCCTGTTGAGTTAGACTAGTTGGTCGTTGTAGGTTCCTCCCACCTGAAATTTTCTATTCTCTCCCCTCATCTCTGGCTTCTCTCAGTACTGCTGATATTTTATAGCTTCATCTAGCAGAATAATTTCATCAAAAAGGTCTTTGACAGGACACTGAGCTTTCCTCCCTGCTTTATAGATGATAGTTCAGTAAGCTGAATCCTAATAATTTTAAATATGTTTTACATTATGTGCTGCTCAGCATACAAGCTTTCTGTCTAAATCTGTTCCTTAATATATTCATCTTTCAGCAGAGCACAAAACACATATGTAGCTGGTCTAGATGCACAGATAAGAGCTTGTAGCCGCCTGGAAGGCTGGAGTTGGCTTTGAGGCTTGGACCTCTTAAAGCCACAATGAAAACCTTTCACATCAGGATGTAGGAACTTGCTCTCTCAATTAAGTTACAGCATAATCCGAGAGTTAAATCCAGCAATTTCTGTGCACAGTCCTAGATAAGTAGTTCTGTTTTTCAAATATGTGCTAAATGGAAAAAGATTTCCCTCTTTTCCAGGTTTCAGAGTGCAGGTTTGAGAGCTGGCAGCAGGATAAGAGGTGCTGTGAAGTAGAACCAGTAGCAGAGATGGGAAGCCTGAAAATGCAGCAGTTGAAAGGATGTGATAGTCTAAATCTCTGAGGTTCAGCTGTCTTTGGAGGTCTCTGTAAAGTCTTTGAAATTTAAAGCTGGCAGCTGACAAATTGCTAGTGGAAGTTGTAAGACTAGAATCGTAAGTCGTAAGGTAGAAGCAAGTATGTTAAGCTAAACAATTGCTATTCTGGTTACTTAGCAAGCAACACATTTTTAATGTGAAATACCAGTTACAAGTGAATGAATTAACTTTCTATAGAAAATTGTCTTCTGTAGAGGCCAGCCAAGGCACAGAAATTGTTGTGTCGGTGGTCACATCCCATAGCTAACAGGTGTAAATGCACATAACCTGAGGGCACACGTGGCCTGGGGGCAGAACTGGGTCAGCTCATCCTTGTTGAATTTTCCCCTGTGGTACCTCGCTCAGCTGATGCCTGAGGCACAGCTGGTGTTTGTTTGCTGGAGCAGTTCTGCTCAGGGCATTGCCCCTGGACAGGGCTGCTCCCGGAACAGCAACCGTGCCATTCCTCTGCTTCAGGGGACAGATTTCCCTTTGTGGTTTAGAGTTAGACACTGGGATGTGATGAGAGCCACTGGAGTGTGGCATCCAAGGCAGAATCTCTCCTGCTGGTGCTGCAGGGGGTGGGTGAGTCCAGCTGATGGTGTGGCAATCAGCTGAGAGTGACAGCATCCTCCAGCAGGTGCCTTTGGTGCATGTTCACTTAGCTCATGCAACATATTCATCACAGATACTGTTCCATCTGTGTGCTATCAGTCAGCTCAGAGAAAATGAGGGTTTTAACAACCTGTTTGTTGTATGAAATTAAATTACGCTTCCTTCATGTTTTTCTACCTCATGCATGTCAGCATGCAGTCAGAGGGATAGTAATTGTTCTTACGTGGTTGTGTTTTTTAATTTAAGAAATGGCAGAAGTTTTTTGAATGAGCTTCAAGAAAAGCTTGGCTTCTAAGTCTGGACTGAAATTTGGCTGGTTGACCATTCTCCAGAAATACAACTCTGGAAAAATTATAACCTGAAAAACATTTTTCAGCTTAAGCACATTTCCACCTTCCTACATCTGTTTTTACATGCTTTGTCTGTGGCATTAGGGACCGAGCTGATTTGTGTGGATGTATAGATCAGCTCTGCAACAGAAACAATGCCCTATGGTTTGTCTCGAGCAGATACCTTTTATGAGCAGAGCAGCTCCTCTGCAGATGTGTGCCAGCACAGCAGGCTCTGCAGAGTGCACGTGTCTGTGCACACACACAACCAGTGCCCACTGCTTTCCAAAGTGTCACTAACTCTACTCTGGGTGCTGTCAAAATCCGTGGTAGAAATTTTATGGGCAGAATGTAAGGTCAGTCCCAATGAGTACACTTATTTTGGTGCTTTGTGTTCCTTTTCCAATTGTTTTCCTCCCTAAATGCAGGTTATTTATTCTGTCTCTCACCCACACAGTTATCACTAGCAGCAGCACAGCTCCCAGTGATTAGTGTGGATATCTGAGTCTGCAGGAAAAGCCACATCAGCACCGTGGTTATTTCTGCTGATATTAATTTTAGAATTGTGTTTCTCCATGAAGCTAAACCCACTGTTTTCCAGGGGGAGGACAAACTGTAAACAGTGCTGGTTTGTGCCCGGTTCAGATGCTGCCTGACGCTCTCCTTTCTCTGCAGGTGATAGAGGACAGCACGGGCGTTCGGAGGGTGGTGGTGACGCCGCAGTCTCCGGAGTGTTTCCCCCCCAGCTACCCCTCGGCCATCTCGCCCACCCATCACTTACCTCCCTACCTGACACACCACCCCCATTTCATTCACAACTCCCACACAGCCTTCTACCCTCCTGTCACTGGACCTGGGGACATGCCACCGCAGTTTTTCCCACAGCATCATCTTCCCCCGACAATATATGGAGAGCAAGGTGAGGTGGGAGGAAGGGACTGGACTGGCCTTTCACACCTGTGTTCAGTGAGTTTTAAGGGCTAGGGGAACCAGGAGTAGGAATGAAATGTAGAACTTGTGGAGTGGCTTTGTTTCATGGATGGAGCCTCCTTTAATATCCAGAGTGGGGGGCTGTAGCTATCCAGAGTATCAATTTTTATTTTGCCAACAAAGACAAAACTGTTTTGGGCTCTGTTCAAGGTTCACAATCAAAGTGAAGCACAGAAAGGAGGATTGAACTGTAGAGAGAAAAGCAGGAAATACTGTGATTCCTGCAAGCTGACCTGCCTTAGGTTAGAGAGAGTCATCCTTGAAGGGGGGAAGTGGGGATTACACTTAATGAAGTGTATCTGAAGAGTGCACATGATATTTATGATAATTCTCAAACTTTTTTAAGATAGTTTTAAATCCCAAAGCTTCTACTTCGTGTTACACTTCTCTCCTTAGGCAGCACAACTGACATAATTGTAAAGTCTATTTATGCTGGGAAATTAAATTGCATGTAATCAGGGTTGTCAGCTTGAAACCAGCACATCTCAGCTTGTTCTGTCCAGTCAGGCCCTGAGGAAGAAAACGCTAAATTGCTCTGAACTTAGGAAGGCTTTTTCCAAAAGATCAGTTCTCCCTGGATTTTTGCTTGAAATCTGTGTCCCCGAAACACAAAGACTGAAAAGAAGGGGAAAAGCCATCACCTTAATTGCTGTATATTACGCACTCATCCAAAGAAAAATTCTATTGTCAAAGGAGCAGAGTTAATAGAAAAAAATTGCAGAGTAGGGTTTTCTTTAAAAAATCTCCAGAAACATCTGGAGTAATTTCATTTGTAGGTGGTCGGGAATTTGGTTTTCTGGAAAAAAACAACCTCAGTGATTTTTGTTGTTCTGAGTTAACACAGGTGAACCCTTCCATTTCAGAAATCATACCACTATATGGGATGTCCAGCTACATCACCAGGGAAGATCAGTACAGCAAACCACAGCACAAAAAACTCAAAGACAGGCAGATTGACCGCCAGAACCGCCTCAACAGCCCTCCCTCGTCCATCTACAAGAGCCATCTAGGCAGCTGCACCACGGTGTACAATGGCTATGCCAAGAGCCACAATGGGGCCAGCAGCGGTGGCGGGGGCGCCCCGACTGTCAAGAAACCCGAGCGCAGAGCAAGGAGCAGCCCAAAGTCGAATGAACAAGACCTACATGGTAAAAAGAGGGTTTTATTTTGTTTTTAATTGTTTTTTGTTGCACTTTTCTGGATTGTGACCTCGTCTGTATGGATCCAGTGGAGCCAAGGAATGCTTCCACCGCTGTATGATGGTGGTGTTAGTACGGTGGGAGCTTAAGTATGAATGCTGGGCTTGCTAGGCTGTGTTTGTTTTGTAAGGTGAGCCCAGTGCCTCCCCATCTTCTGTGCCTCTCCATCATTCACAAATCTTCTGTGACTACTGCCTTGGTAAATACAGCATCATTCTCTTCTTATCTGTTGGAAGTGGAAATGCATTTTATGGGCAAGGTCTTGGTTTTATCTTGCTTTTCACAGAGGCATCTTGGCACTTTGCAAAAATCTTCATGGACAGTTGAGCCTATAACCCAAATCTGACTATTAGGTACCACTATTTTGTGTATCCTAGGTAAACCTAGGGAAGTTATTAGAAGGTTTAGAGGTGATGGCTGAAAAACCAAGCGTTTTTTGGTTTTTTTAATGTGAAAGTTCAGTGAAAGTAAGATTAACTGAAAACAAAGAAAACTGAGAGGAAATCCCTTAATGTTAGCCATTGGAAATAATAGTCAAACAAGTCTGGTTACTTTTGGAATAATTTTCTTCAGCATTTTCAGAGACTTGCCATTTAAAAATTTAAAACTTTAGATGAACAATCCAATGTTTTACTGTAATCAAATCTCTTTCATCTCAAGCCATTCTGCACACAGCCAGTGCTACCTAAATTCAGTTTAGTAACTTGTTACAATCCCTTACACCTACCTGCCTTTCTCTTGTCTGCCTGTCTCTTTGCTGGCTGCTACAGCAGCAGCTGCCTTAACAAACTTTGATGTACTAACCAAACTTACACCCATCATGTCCAGGATATTTATAATGGAGCACACTCTGAAATCTCTTGAGTGAAGTTACGCATATGAAATATGCTTTTCCATTATCCGTCTATAGTGTGTATTTATATGGCTCTGTATTTTCACCTGTGAGACATAACTGAAAGAAACATGAAAACTAACTATATCAATAGCCAAAGAGGGGGGAAAAATGCTGCTGGCATGGTAAGCAATGAGGATTTGCAGACGTGCTACAGGGTCTTTAGAATTAGCAAGGAGCTGTATTTGGGAATGCTATAATCCAAGAAAATTAATCAGTGCATTAGACTTTTTAGTTATTTCTTGCCTATTGGCTTATGTGAACTTTAGTATTCTTATTTATGTTTAGGTGTTTGTCTGAGGTGGAATACATGAGGTGTTTGAAGCATGTGTGTGAAAGACCTGGAATAAAGTCTGGTCTTACAATATAGGTTCAGTGGGTACCGAGTCAGCCTGGCTGATTGCTTCTGAAATAATCTAGAAATCATTTCAAAGCATCTTGTCTAAGGGTTTCCTGCAACCCTTGTGTTTGTCTAATTTGTTGCCTTGGTCTGGTCTGCCATGCTGCAGCTGAAGAGCAGGAGCGTGTTCAAAATGCCAAGAAAATCAGTGCAGTCAAGGCTACAGCACGTCCAGTCTTGTCAGCCCGAGAGCTACTTAAAACCAGGAGCAGCAAGGGATGGAGTCCTCCTCCAGCTTGGAGAAGTCCCTAACAGAGGCTGTGCAAATAAGCATCCCTTGTCCCACCCTCCTGCCTTGTAAAATTAGGTTCAGCATCTGCACCCAGAGGTGGCTGCCCTGGAGTCACATCAGCTGCTCTGCAGCAAATCCATGGCCAAAACAGGAATTGGAGAATTCTGTTCATATTAAAAGAAAAAAAATACTGTGTGCTTAAATGTGAGATTTTTTACATCAAATTGTATTGTTATAGTCATACATGTATGTATATGCAAATTTCTGCAGAAGGGTCACAGAGCTTTCCTAAAAGCTCGCACCAAGCAGCCCTCTAAAATAAGTTCCCACTAGGTATTTACAAGCTTCTAGTCATATCTGCTGATTTATATTTACCTTCTCTCTTTCTTCTTCAACTGTTTGGGGAGTTATTGATGAATACCTGACTAATATGGTCATACAGGTTATTGGGGTTAGAGTTAACAGCAGTCTGGGCACAGTTGCTAATTTGATTTATGCTGCTGAGATGACTGTGTGTTTAGAATAGGCAGGAAAATGATTGTGTCAGAAGCAACAAGTAACAAAAGGATTTAAACGTACAGGTTTTGTGGATGTGTATCTGTTCAAGCCTGCCAATAGTTAAAAACTTGATGGTGCTGTGTGGCTGCTTCCAAAATTGCAGAATAGCCTGGAAAACCTATTTTTAGATACATAAATATATAAAAATCCGTATATATATGTATAAAATCTGTGGAGAAGTCTTTATTTAGAAAACCTCTTAACCAAAAACCTCTTTAAGAGCCAAATAGGAATGTATGAATTCACAGTAAAACTTGAAGTAAGGTGGAGGAGAGCTAGAGCTGAGCATTTGTTTGTGCGAATTTTTAATTGGGACTGTGATACACTCGATAGCGTATCATTTCATATCTGGCTGTGGGGCGTGTGTGCTCCTGCAGTGGAACTGGCACGCTGCTTTTGGGTGTTGGGAGGATGGAGCCATGCTGGGATCCAGCTGCTGGCAGGGGAGGGGGCTTTGGGAGCCACAGCTGGAGCAGGCACTGGCACAGAGCTCCAGCCTGGCAGGGATTGCTGTCCTGGGGCATTGGGCTGCTGCAAACAGTGCTGGGAGCTGCCTCAGTGCTGGGAGTGTGGCTGGGAGCTCGCCTGGGGCTTCTCTCCCAGCTCTGAGAGGCAATTGGAGTGTCTGCTTCAATCAGCAGAGGAGTGTGATCCACACAGGGATGTTTGTGGCAGGGGAGATGGAGATGCTGTTCTTGGGTCTGCTGCCCCTGTGTTTAAGGTGATGCTTGTCCTGCTCCTTGTTTCTGGTAGTGATTTCTTGGAGGGGTGTGTTGCTCCTTCCCGAGTCCCCTTCTGACAAGGGCATGGAGTGACAGGAATGGCTTTAAAATGACAGAGGGCAGATGTAGGTTAGACACAAGGAAGAAATTCTTCCCTGTGAGGGTGGGGAGGCCCTGGCACAGGTGCCCAGAGAAGCTGTGACTGCCCCATCCCTGCCCAAGGCCAGGCTGGACACAACTTGGAGCAGCCTGGGAGAGTGGAAGGTGTCCCTGCCCATGGTTGGAACTGCATGATCTTAAAGGTGTCCTTCAACCCAAACCATTCTGGGATCATATGAATAATATTGAAGAAAATGTCCAGCATACAGTGCCAGGACAACTCTGCCCTGAAAAATCACAGTACATGTGATATTTAACTTAAAAATGTACTTTTCTATCCAAATCTATTCTCATTTTATGTATTGTGCCCATGACATGAGTAAGTGCACAGGAAAATTCTGCTGTGTATCAATAACTTGCTGCTTCCTTCCAATATTAAAAGAAGCAAGGGCTCCCCAGAAATCTGGTTCACCACTGGTGGAAGATATGGGGTTATAGGTCATCATTAGTACTGAAATGAAGTAAATTATTCTTGAGTACTTTTGTTACCTCTTCAGTTATGGATCCAGCACATGCTCCTCTGTTAATCTTTGCTCTGTTCAGCATCATGGTATGTTAAAAATACATTGGTGCTTCTATAATGCACCCTTATCCCTGGGTGGTTCTATAACATAGCAACAGGACCTGTTTTTGCCAGGGAATTCACCATTTCAGATTGGGGATAAAAGTGCAATTCTGACCTTTTCCACTGACAACATCATGTTATGTTAGGTGGTGCACTTGTAAATAAAGATTTCTAATTATGTTGAAATAGGCCATTTTAAGGCAAAAAAGGGAAACTGATGGCTTATAATTGATTGAAAATTTAGCAGTTCTTCTAAGTGTTTCTGGTAGGATGATGGATGGTGCCTTGTTCAGGCAGAAGGCTTAGAGGTATGATGTGGAAATTCTGATTTAAAATCCGTAATGTTGTGTCTCTGCAGAGCTGTTTTAAAAACTGAATGGGAGAGGAGGGAGCAGGGTTGGGTTTTTCGTGGGTTGGGTTTTTATTTTTTCATAAAGGAGCCTTGCCATGTAAAAAGAGCTGTAAGCGGAAATCCTGTCCCATTCATGCTGTCCTTTATGAATTTCAGTCTGAGTCACTTCCTTCTCATGCACTCCGTGGTTCCCTCCTTGGTCATGCCGTGATCTGGTACTTTGAGAAGTTCTGTGTGTGGCTGCAAGCACTGTGGGAACATAAGCAGTTTTGAGTGTTCTTACAGTGCTTTTGCCTGTTTCCTAATAAAACAACTTTTTTTTTTTTCTCCCTTCAAATGAGATAAAATCTTTTTTCTTTTTTTAATCCTTATTGAAGTTTGAAGAGCCTGTGATAGCCCAAACTAAAACACTTCAAATGGGTAAAAGTGGGAAGCGGGCAATGGATTGTTGAGTGCATCCTGTGCAGGAGCTGGGTGGGAGCTGTGTGCCAGAACAAACAGACCCAGCCTGGGCAGGGAGGCAGCTCCGGGCTGCTCCTGTGTGCCTTTTGAAAGTGTTCCTAAAGAATTTTTTTGTCCTAATTTGAGGAGATTTGGCTCCATACAGGGTCAGAACAGGCAGTGGAGCCCAGCAGTGTGATGAGGATGATGCTGAGGGGGAACCTGTGCATCTCTCCCGGCTCCTCCAGCAGCATCCAGACCTGCCAGCCACCAGGGAGGGTCAAGTCCTGCCCAGTCATTCAGTGCCCACTTGTCCTGTTGTCTGTGAACTTGTCTAACTCCGTTTTGAAAAGCAGATTTACTGTCAAGGTGAAGAATGCTGGATTGGTGTGCACTCTGCTCCGAGCAGCTGCTTTCTGCACATGGCACAGATGTGCTTTACATGTGGAGAAGGGAGGCCAAAACATTAGAAACAATTGGTAATTCAAAGAGTTGCTGTGGACTATTGGTGGATCATAAACTTCTGTAGTACCATTGTCATATGTGTATAATCACAAAAAGTCACACGTTGCTTTCCTGTTGTGGAGGTTTTGTAAATCTGATTTTCTGCACTAAAGCAGCCTCCAGCTACTCCCAAAGGTGAAAACCATGGTTTCAAATTCCTGCCTGCATTGCTGATGGAAGTTTCACATCTCAGAAGATGTGGCTAGCTCTGTGTGCTCATTTCTGTGAGGGCAGTGCATTGGGAATGCATGGAAAATGGGCTTGGCAAGAGAGCTTTCTGACAATGGTGGCTTGAATTTGAAAACACTTTGAAAAAAATACTGAAGTCTGCAAAGCAGAAGTTTTGAGGTGAAGTACCACCCTCAGGTGCCCCTGAGTGGTGTGGGATGTGCTCTGCAAGCTGCTAAAAAGTGATGCAGAGTGGGTGACGTGAAAAGCCAGAGCTGAGGCATTCTTGGTACAACCCCATCCTGTTCTCTCGGAATTTTCTTTATAACATTATTTAAAAATACTTAGGAAAAACGTGGGTTTTTTTCTATTTTTGTTTAACTGTATCAAGTTGTTGTTTTAATCCAGAGCCTGTGAATTAAAGGGAAATTGAAGGAGCTCTGATTCAGTGCAGACAGGAACCAGGCAAAGTTCCTCTTCTTACTCATTCTAGATCCTGTCAATTCTTTTCTATTTTGGTCCTGAATCCATTTTGCTTATTGAGTCATACATTTATCTGTGCCCGTATATCCTATAGATTTAAAAGCTTTAAAGATTAATTCCATCACCTTTGGTCCATGTAATGAAAGAGGCTGAGAAATGCTGGCAATACATGTAAATTTTATGTTCTTTTAGCCCAGAACTGATGATTTGGTACATTCTAATAGACTTCTGTTTTACCAATGTAGACATGTTCTGCAGACAAAATTGGTCATAGATGATTTTTTTTGCCGCCATACAAAATGCCCCTCTGTTAAGTGCAGCTTCTCTGTTGTTCGTAAAGGTATTTGCTTCTATAAAATAAGGAGTTTCATTAAGATTGTCTCCTGAAAACAACCTGTCAAAACTGACACAGTGATTTTATTAATAACATGGAAAAAACCACTCTGAAGAGTAAAATACATCTGTCAGGTTAAGTGAATTTTAGTATTATACCAAATAATGCAATGTGAAACATAATATTTAGTGGGACCAGAGACGTGTTCAATCTTGTGAGCACAGATCAGCATCACATATGAAATCTAAATGGTGTTACTGTCCCTACTGCATTTTTTTAATAGTTTCAGCCATTAATACTACTTGGCTGAATTCTTCAGACTTATATCTCATTAGAAATAGATTTTGTGTGTTCAGTGCTGTTTTCCTCTAAGTTTTAATGCATGACAGGAAATGGGATGCATTAATTAGGGCATAGTCTGAACTTGAGAAACCACTGTTGATCTGCGACACCTGGAATTTCCAGTGTGATATTCTCGTGCCTTGACCTTATCTCCCACATCATGACTGAGCTTGTGCTTTTGTTTGTTTCTGTTTGGAAATATGCCTGCTTCTTCAACAGTCTTTTTTTTTTTTTGGCATTTTCTCTGAAATGATAGGCTGCGAATTGTTCGTTCAGGCAGTAAACAAAGTGGTTCTGAGTGTCAGATACACCTTTGTGCGCCAGATTGAACTCCATTAGCTGGGCCACACAGATTCTCACCAAATAACATTTTGCCTAATAGTCACGTAAAGTAACCACTTAAGTGAGCTTTATATAGACTGATGGCTGTATTAGAAACATATTGCAGGGTTCAGGTAGAGTGTTCCCAAGTTCACGTCAGTCTGTGTGCCTGCAAGAATTTATCCAGATCAGGCTTCATTTGTGATTTTTCTTCAGCAAAAAGAATGGCTAAAATATTTATCCAGCATCACTGAAATACACTGAGTTGAGGGTGGGAAACAAACCCCTGTTTCCTCTGCTGTCTTGGAGCTTAACTTGTGTCGTGGGGGCTTTGATGGAGGAAGGTAAAAGCTAAATATCAGAAATGGTAATGGCAAGCAAGCCCATGCCCAGTGCTGGTGCCCTCCCTGCCTCTGCCATAGCTCTGCCCAGTCCCAAACCCAGCAGTGTTTTGCTTCGAGCTGTCTGTGGGCACTTCCTTCTCGTGCATCTTGACCAGCTCTTTCCCAGAAGTTGCCAGTGCGCAGAATAATTTCCAGGAATTTGCAAGCCTGTGAAATCTTGTCTGCATGTGACATGTCACGAGCATGGAGGTATTCTTTTGCTGTATCCATACTGCAGGAGCAAACACAAAGTTTGTGGGAAGCCTGAGTGCCGTGGCAGTGCCACCTTCTTTCACACCGCATTGCTTTGTTAGCACAGAATTCTGCAAGCTGGGAAGGGCTGAGACAGGGAGAGAAGAGATACACTCTATTTTTGTGCACTTATCTTGAAAGACTAAAGAAACAGCTTCGTAACTTTGGCACTAGAAGCTGTAGATAAGAGATTCTCTTCATCAGTTAAGTGGGAGCATCTCCTCTTAATTTAATTGCACAATATTCTTCCATTTTGAGTGTCAGCCGTTTTTAAAGGCAGATAGAAATGCCTCAGACTCGGTTTCATTCAGACTTTTTGTGCCTGAAAATGTGAAGAGAACACCAGGGTAGCTGTGGATACATGTGATGCAGTGGTTATGAGGTGCTCTGGGAGTTGGTGGGCTGGGCATAAATGGGGCAGAATGGGTCACCACAGTCCTGGTTACGTTTTTCAGGCTCATCACAGCGGCTGTGACAAAATAAACTTCATTTGAAGCTCCCTAATCTTCCTGCGTGTGCGAGCTGCAAGAAACACAGCTCCAAGTCCAGTGAGGAATGTGTAGGGCATATCTAGTGAAGAGTGGGGAAATCTGGCTCCAGGGCTCCCACTTGACCTTACTGGGGACTTCAAAACCCATTTGGCAGTGGCTGGGGTTCTACCCCAAAGCTGTTTTTCCCAGTCCTGATGAGTTTTGGTGGACTCTGATATTTTTATTCTGATCTGATTTTATCCCTCCCTGCCTCATTGTGCCAGCAGGATCTCCTTGGCAGGGTGAGCTGGATAAGCTGTCTGCTCCATCCTTTATCAGGAAGTCAGTGCTTAAATGACGTAAGGCACAACCTCTTCCCCCAGAGGATCTTCATATTATCTCAAGAATTTGCAGCTTCTGCTGCAACTGACTGTCAACTCCAGAAGACTGAAATCTGAACCTTTTTCCTAGGAGTTTACATGATTTATAGATACCCACCCAACAGGAAAAAAAAATCATACAAAGTACATTTTCATCCTGCTTAAATGATTAAATCCCTGTCACAGGGAGAAGAGTTACACCAAGATCTCAGAGCTTCAGGGCGAGATAAGCAGTGTCTCCTCACCAGTTAGGAGGAGATAACATGGACCACCAAGAAAGGAAGGGAACTGTGTTTCCCTTATTTGGCAATATCTGGCACATTGAGCCAAAAGGGAGAGGGTATTTATAGGGAAGAGGTAGAACATTTCCTCCCTCCAGACTATAAAAAATAAAACGCATTTAAGTCTAATGATTTAGTGAACAACACTTATTTGTATAGCCAGATGTTCTGAACAATGTCCGTCTGTATTTCCAGCTGGATTTGCAAAGGTGGTGAAATGCAATTTCATGTCCCCCTGAAGTTAATGGGATTTGTTTACTGAACTCTCTTAGGCTGTGCTTCAAACCCCATCAGTTACTTTTCCTTTTCTGAGGAAGGGTGGAATTTGATTTCCAAAGTTTTTGTGACCTTCAGTATATTTGCTTTTAAGGGGAGGAAGACTCTTGAGACAGGGTGATGGTTTGAGTGTTGCTATTAACAGACAAGATAAACACTGTTCTAAAATGAAGCAATTTTCTCCAAGGTTTATTATAAAAAAATTTATCCTGAAGCTCGTTTGACTTTTTTTTTTTTATTATTATTTTTTATACCTTGGATTTGTTTTTTGGGTTTTTTTCCCCTCTATGGAGCTATGCTTAGAAGCAGCTGCTTTGATTTACTGTGATTCATGTGACTTGTGCCTGAATTTCATCTCAGCAAAGAAATCCAGAATGAGTTGAAATTCCTGTAGCTTTGTTGAATCCTTCCCAGCGAGCAGTACTCAGGTGGATATTTCTGTGAAATATTTTAAATATTTGGAAGGGTTCTTAGTGGTGAAACTGGTTGTGCAAATATCCAAGATCGCATTTTGCCCTCGTCCCATACAGGACTGCTAATTGCCTGTGCATTTCTTTCAGCTCACTCGTAGAAAGCTGGCACAGACATTTTAGATCAGATTTTTTAAACATTCTTGAGTTCATTCTTCCCATCTCAGGCATGAGAGGGCACAGATAAGATTACATCAGCCTTTTTTACTTCTGCATTTCAGAAATTTAGCCCCCAGTCTTTATTAAATGTTCTGTTTAATATCATTCTGGCTCACATAGTCATAGTTCATCCTTCAGACTTGACTGCAAAACAATTTAGGCTGGGATTGCTTGAGTCAGTTGATTGTCATGTGTCACAAGGAAGAGAATTTATTTCTGTTCTGCTGTCAATCTGTAGGTGTTTGGGCTGATTTAAAGAGGGGAGGGGAAGCTCTTTGCCTTCCCTCATCTCTGAGCTGTGGTGCCTGGGCTGAGTGGAAAGAAAAAAATGTTGTTGGTTTCTGTGATTACTGTGATCTCTTCCACCACTCATTGCAATTTCATTGTATCATAGTTTTCATATGGAAAAATAGGTCAGTAATTTACATTGGTCACAGAGGAGCTTAGGTTGGGGTTCATTCAAAGAATATTGTAACTGCAGCCCCTTCACTGAAAAATCCCAATGAAGACTCCATGAAAAATCCTTGCTTTTCTAGCATTATGATTTGGTATGGTTTTATTGAAGCAAAACGAAACAAAAACCCAACAAAATTAAAACTTTTTTTTTCCAGTGGACTCTAACATCTTTTAAAGACATGCACATAGTGTAAGTAGTGCATAGAAATAAAATTTCTTCTGTAATGTAAATGTTAAGACAAAATCAAGAACAGTGAAAAGATGACAAATTTTCTACTTTTATCCTGTTTTAGGGCAAGTTTTCCCTGCTTACTTTCTCACAGAGGGTGAATAGCTTGCTTTGCTCTGACTCTGTTCTTGAGACAGAAATTGTGGTTATTGTTAAAATCTGGCATCCCAACGCACTTTCCATTGCCCACCGTGAAATCTAAAGAAGGCATTTCTTCTTTGATTCGAGCAAGGCTGAGGAGTTGTGATTGAGGGCAAAATTTGGCCTGTGGCTATTTTCTTAAACTTTTTTAGTGCATGATGAGCCTCTGCACTGGGGAAGTGCTCTGCTGCCTTCCTATTGTTGCAGCAAACTCGGTGGCTTTGCGAGGTTCACTGCCAAGGAAGTTGTTAATTTTGGCTGAGGTGCTCTGTTTAATCCCCAGCAAGTTTGGAGCTCCTATGGAATCTGTTTTGGCTGTGCTGTGTGATTGTTTTTCTGTGCAAATACACAGTTCTGCAGGTTATTTTGCTAGTTTTGTGTTTGATCAGGAAAATGCTCCTATTGTGTAATAGGCAGATTAGCAAAGGGTTTTATGGCCAGAATTGCCTATGGTCATATTTTTGAACGTCAAGAAGAAGTAAGTTTTATTTTGTGTTCAATACTGGTGCCATTGTCCCCCTACACTGGGGATAGTATTTCAGAGAAAAATATTTCCTCATTGGCATGAGGCAGCAGACACAGGATTTTAGAGGCCAGGCTGGGGACACTGGAGACTTGTTGCTCTGTGTTCATTGGGGATTGTGCTTTCCACCTCAGTTCTTGGAGAGTGCAGGACACCCAAGAGTGACAAAGACAAAACCACACCTGTGGTGGGATGCAGTGGAGCTGCCAGTGACTCAGTTGGGAAGAGAAGACTGATTATCGGTTTTGTCAAACCTCGTGCTGTTTTGGCAGTGCAGGGAGGAGCTGTGAGGTTCCTTTCTGTGTTCATGATGCTCAGGCTCCCACCTTGGCTAGCTGGGAGAGTCAGGTGCCAGGAGTGAAGGGAACATTTCTTTTCGAGAGGAAATCTCCTCTCTGTAAATGCCAGATGGTACAATTTCACAGCTGGTATTGGACATCCTTCTGAGCTGCTGTTTCACATTTCAAGAAATGTGGGTATCACAGCTGTGCTGCTGACCATCCTGTCCTGCTTTGAGCTGGGGAAACACGTGGAGTTTTTATGGCCATGTCACCTGGGTGCCCTGGGGTGCCGGTGACAGCAAGGTGCAGCTCTGCAGAAGTTACATCTCATCCTGAATGACCACCAGGTTCCTCAGCCTGGAGAACAACCCTGGAATGTGGCAAGGGCTGGACAGGCAATGAGGAGAAACGAGGGGGACAAAGCATGAAGCAGCACTCAAACTGATGGAAGGAATTAAGGTTTAGGAAATTCCATGCAGCCCCAACTACTGTACAAAATTGTGAGGAGTGTGAAGAACATTGCGGTTCCTAGGAAAAGATTAGTGTTTGTTGGCAAAGTTTGTAGCGAGAACAAAACATCAGACAGAAGGAAACCTGGAAAGTGGGAGTCAGGAGCTCCAGGAAAGTTTTAGGAGGGACTTTCAGTCTCCTTGTCAAATACCTGACCAAAAGATGGAGGGGTGGCCACTGCTTTATCTGCAAAGCTTTTATTGTCTTCCCAACCCCACATAGCGTGCGAGCTGCTGTAATACAATAGCAAAAGGGAAGCTGCCGACAATAAAAAGAAAAAATATTTTGACACAGAAAATAAGCTAAAGCAAATCGAAATGATGAAAAGAGAGCACTCCAAGAGGAGGTCCTGTGTGTAAGTGGTTTGTTGTTCCAGCAGATTCAGCTTGGGCTTCCTCTGTTTCTGTGGCTTATGTCATTGTTTGATTTGGTGTTCCTTCAAGCCTGGCCAGCTGCAGCCATCCCCAGTGCTCTGCCTCTGTTATCTGCTCTGGGAGGGGTAGAAAGCACTTGCTCAAGATGTCAGATGGATGTGATGGGGATGGGGGTTGCTGTATTTTACTAAGAAAGCCCTTTTCTGCCTTCTAATGGACCAACTGTGCGTTCACAGTAGGAATTCGCTCAGATCTTCAGCCAGTGAAGTAGGAGTTGTTTTTGCTGTCTTCCAGCAGTAGCAGCGAAGAAGCAGAGAAAAACAAACCCAACATGTCACTGACCCTTCGTTTGTCCCTTGCATCCAGAGTTTGATTTCCCTTGTTGGTTCCTACTGATCTTGTTTTCTTTCTTCCATCCTGATGAAGAACGTAGATCCGAACAGTAATGGGGGGCAGGGAGGATTGGATGCCCTTACATTTATTTTTGAAACACTTTCTAGCCCAGGTGACTTCACTGTGTACATCTGAATGCTTCCACATCTGATCCTTATCCGTGTAGTAAAGGTAGTAAGGGCCTTTGGTTCAAGTAGGATGAGCTGTGGATTTGCACTCCAGGTATTTTGCAGTATCCTGTCCCGTGGACAATAGGATACTGAAAAGCCAAGGTGAAACTAGCAGGTCAATAGATATGGGTTATGGCCAGGGCATCTCTGAAATATGGGATTGAATTCATGCCTAAATCACTGTGATGTTGAGGCAGAGCATTTCAGTTATCCTTTGCTTTATTGGCCCAGTGAATCAGGATGATTTTTCTGATTTTAGGTCTGAAAATGTGATTTTCTGGAGTTTATACAATTTATACAGGGGTTTTGTTCTGTTTGCCTTCAGTTATTCAGGGTTTTTTTTTTTTGCTATCTATATATGATTTGGTCTTTAATGAAGGATAAGCTTCTTGACATTAATTTAAGCATAGCAACAGTGGGAAGGCTCTTAGAAGTGGAAAAATTGTGATACGCTCAGGCACGGCAATTTTTAAAGAATTAGAGCATGTTTTAACTATTATGTCTAAAGTAGGATAACATCAATCTCTCTACCTTTGTCAGGGGAGCCATAGTTGTGTTTTATCATTGGTGGTTTTTATTAGCTTTCGTGTTATGAACAGAAATTTGAAATATTTAACATTTAGCAATCTCATTCAGGCTTTTGTCGGCTTAATTAATAACCTTCCTGAGTGTTTTCTAGGTTCAGCATGGTGTGATTGACTGTTTTGAATACAAATTTATTTTTTCACAAGTTTTTTTAGTCTGAATATTTATTTTATTTTTATTCTCTGTTTTGCCCAGTGGGAAAGTGGTGCTGGGAAGAGTTGTGTAAAGCACTGTGTGTTCAGCGTGACACTGGATTTGCCCTTCCCAGTGTCACATCTGTCAGCCAGGAACCGCCTGGCACTTTATCCGTGACCCTGCCCTGGACTGGGCTGCCTCTCTGACAGACTGCAAAGCTGCAACTGGTTTAGGCAGGAATTTGTCCTAGGTCTAATTTTATTCAATATTTTCATTAAGGACTTGAAGGATGGGGTAAGGATTGAGGCTTATTAAATTATAACCCATATCAGGCTCTGATAGGGTTGAGAGTGCTTGATGGGTCAGGGAAGGAGGGCCAGACAGGAGGAGAGCTCTGTAATGGCCTTCAAAGAAAAGGTTTGATCAAGGCAAGAGCCACATGCTGCACTGCAGCTAGTTGTTCTCAAACCTGCTGGGTTTGTTAAATTATGTGGTAGTTCTGGGGGGAATAGTACATTACAAAGCCAGCAAAGAAAGGGGTGATGAACTCGCCTGGGGCAGATGTCCAGGAAAGGAGGAGTAAGTTTCAGGTGCAGCAGGGAAAGTTGAGGACATGATCATCCCAGTGAGGAGAGGAGATGCTGTGGTGGTTCACCCAGCTGAGAATTATGGAGATTACCATGGGCCTGGGGCAGGAGGTCATTTATTTAATTTTCATTTATTCTTAAAAAAACGGGCTAGGGAGCCATCTCAGAGAAATGGTTTGGGTATAGATGATCATATTTCAATGTAGGAGGATGGACTCTGACTGTGTCACATCCCCTCTGCTCCTACTTTCTGTGACTCAGCTGCTGCGTGACATCTGCAGCTTTACGTTTGTTCTTGAACAACGGTTTATTAACTTATATTTCTGCAATTATCCGAAAGTCTGTATGTGTTCTTCTTGCTGTCTTAGGCTTTGACATCGGCAGGCAGCTCACAAAGGAGCTGGGCTGTGTTTTGAGGAGTTCATTTTCTCTGGGGCTGTAGGTTGTGTTGTACGTGACTGATGAAAGATCTTTCCCAGCATTAAAGCCGGTCACAGCCCTGATAAATCTGGAACAAATTCTGAGAAAGCATGTCATGTTATGACTGGCATATCTGTGAGCATGGAGCTCTGCTTGAGAATTAGACTCAAAGTTTGCAAAGTGCTAGTGCTGATGTCATTCCCTTGGAATGAAAAGGCTGTTGAAACAGTAAATACTTTCTGTGGCCAGAAGCTAAGTCTTGAGCTGGACCTTTTCCTCTCTTCGAAGGAAAGAATGCAGAACAAACCTAAAATGTGTATTTGCAATGGGAAAATCTTAATTAGTTTAGAGCTTTTAGCTATTTCAAACCATTTACATACACAGCTGCTGTTCATGCAAACATGTAAACTATTGATGGAAACTTCAAACTTACCTTGAACTGACTTCTCTCCCCTGTTTTTTAAAGCTGTGCTTGGTGTTCAAAAGTATGGTTGGAAAGATCTGAAAATTATATTTGTACTGTACGTGCAGAAAGGAACATAGACACAGGCTAACAGAAGCATGGAATGAAAGGCTTTAGTTCAGCAAGACTTGACGCTGAAAACCCTGTTAGCACCAAACAGCTGCTGGAAAAGTGTTTAATTTTTAGGGGCGTTTACTCCTGGTTGTGTCTATAGAGTTTTGTTTATGATTCAAAACTCTGAAAAAAAGAGGGGACTGAAATACAAACTTAGATGTGGTCCAGGTCCTTCAGCTGGCTTTTCTGCAATAAAAGATTGGTCTGAAACATTGGATCCGAAGAACCCGCAGCCAGGAAATTAGACCCTAAAGCTGTAGTTTGGGAGTGCTATAACATCCCTCAGACAGCGAGATTAACAGGGTAACTCAGATTTTTGTGCTGTCCCTTAGAGGACCCCAGTGAGCATTCCCAAGGAATTCATCCCCACCCCCAGCTTCCTCCTAGGAAGAAGAGTTTTGCCATGACAGATGTGGGGAACAGATGTTGAAGGAGAAGTTATAATGGGACAATGACCTGAAGTGTTAGTTGGGCTCTTCCTTGCCGTGACTGAGCTTCTGTTCCCAATGCCAACAAGGGAAAGCAGCTCCTGCTCCTGTCCCTGCAAGCCCCAGTGTTTGGGAGGAGTTTGACATACAGACATTTTCTGTCTTCGTGTCAGATACTCTACTCGGGGCTCAATCAGCTGAGGGAGAGGAAGGGACAAAGATTGAAATGCAAATCAACTGTCTGTTATTCAGGGACAATTAGTCCTAGGTAGGTGAATCATGCTCAGCCACCCACCACCTTTCCTGAGCAGATCTAGGTCTTTTTTTGAACCTGAATCTGCTGGTTTACATCAAGACTTGCCCATTTCTGGCTGCTGTTCTTCCTCATTTTTCCACTGCTGCATCTGTGGTGTCCAGGGGATGCTCATGCTCCTTGTCCCCAAATGCTCCAGCGAGCTAATCTAGAATATAGATAGATATATGGATCTGTATAGATCTAGAATAGAGATAGGATATAGTCCTTAGTGGCTGCTGAGTGCCCGCAGAGAGCCGGGAGAAAAGGCCTTCAGCAGCTCTGTGTTATGAGATAGGGCACAGCAGATTCCTTTCCAAGTTCCTTTCCTTCTCTACCATCTTCTGTTTCAGCAAGCTTTCTGCTCTTTGTTGGCTTGGAAGGTAGAGGTTGAGCTCAATACTTGAGAGAGATTGGCAGGGCAGAGCAACTTCCCCTCTGAGGGAGGGATTTGGGACAGGTCTCGTTCTCCTTAGCTTAGTCTAGCTCAGGAGACTATGAATAATTATGTTTATGACAGAAAGGAAGACAGCCATCCATAGAAGCCTGAGGTTTTTTTTATGGCTCTTAAAATGGGAAACTAAGTATTTGAAATGCTGTAAATACTGTAATACTTGACAACCACTCCTGAGGTCCCCTTTCAACCTGAGGTGTTGTCTGATGCTATTACAGACATCAGTTGTGGATGTTCACTGCTTTCTGCCTTTAATATTTGCTTTATTTTAACAGGGCATTATTTGTTGTATGTATTCCATTCCCCTTCTCCCTCTCCCCAAAGTCTTTGAAGAAGACTTCTCTTTCTCCAGCTCCAGTTTATCTATATGAACTCCTGATGACATAAATGTCCATATTGACCACATAAATGTCCACGTGTCTGTAATAACCCAAGGCTTCTATATCTGTCATCCAGAGCCTTCCCCATGTGAATGAGATCATTGGGAGGCTAACACAAAAAATGGCCTGAGTAGGACTCTTCATTGAGAAAGTTGATTGAAGTCCTTAAATTGTTATTTATTTGCTGGGTATAGCACCTCCCTTAGGTCTTGGAGTCAGTTCCTGTGCCTGGAGCAGTTTGAACCCTCAGCCCTGACCTGCTTGGAGGACTCAGTGTACAAAGTAATCACTCACCTTTCACGGGAGAGGGAAGTGAGATTTCTTTGGGCTTCAGCATTTGTTTTCCTCTCCTGCTCAGTGCAACAGAGCATCCTTTCTAGAAAGCAGAGAGGGGAAAGAAAATTCAGTCCACATGTTTGGGATTTAAGGTTGAGAATGATTCACGCTCAGCTTCTGGGGGTTGTAATTAGGGGTGACATAATAACCATAAACTTTCGATAAAATAGTAGCAGCTTTTTTGTTACACTCTGAGCTGCAGAAGCTGCTTCTGATTAGCATCCCTTTGAGATAAGCCTGCAGGATCTCCAGTTTGCAAATCTGGCTCCAGGCTTTTGTGGCACGGTTCAACTTCTTTACTGATGCTGAAAGGAGCCCTGAATTCTGAAACACCCCAAATTTTGACATTTTCACTTGGATCAGCATCTCAGCGTTTTCCTTAGCCATTTGAGTCCATCTGTGTAGTTTTGAAGTCAGTATTGTCTTACTCTGGTTCAATCCTGCCAATTTATGCTCTTTATAATATGCTCTGAGGGTTATCTGCTGTGGAAAAAAAACAATCTTGCTATCCTCCACTTCTCCTGAAATATTACTACTCCTTTCTTTTCCAAGTGGCTGAGACTAAAAGGAATCCAGGAATGTGTGCAGCAGGAGATCTGTCATTCCCACTCCACACCAAGGTGCATTCTTGTAGGGAGAGATGGGCATTTACACTGGAATTCTGCCACCAGCATTCAGCCAATTCTATTTTTTGGCAGTCGAGCACATGGAATTTTTAAAAAGAAGATCTACTTTTTTTAAGCAGGTCACAGACAAAAATAAAGACACATTTTTGGGCTACGAGAAGTAGGTCAGGTTTTGGGGGAATCATTAGTGAAGGCTGTTGATCGGATCCCACCTGTTTATTAATGTTTTTTGCTTCCTATGCCAAGTACGTGTGGCTCATTTTGCTTTAGGTGAGATATATTCCTCTGCTTTGGTGAGCAAACTTTTTGCATTAACATTTTAAAAAAGAAAAATTAAAAAAAATAAAAAACCCCCAGGAAAATATGTTCCTAGTTTTCCATTAGAGAATACTGTAGTGGAAAGTGAGGCCTCTCTGTGCCGTCGTCCAAAAGGAATAAAGCTGCTTTGTGTCACCTCATTACTCTAAGCTGATGTTTTACCTCAAGATTGTTTTGGGGGGGAGGATGGGGAAAGGCTGATTCCCCTGCTCAGAGATGGCCTCTGCAGCACCTTGGGCACAATTGTCCCTCTGATTTAGGGGGAGAATTCCCAGCCTGGAGGTGTCTGTGTAGCCCCTGCTGTGGCAGGCACAGGGCTCAGGCAGGGAGGATGGATTGCTCCTGCTCAGGCTTTGGGATGTGCCTGGCATGGCTTTATTGCCTGCACAGCTGGAAGGTGACTGTCACAACTGTGGGCATTGCCCAGTTTGAGGGCAGGGAAGATGGATTGTGCTGCTCAGGCTTTGGGATGTGCCTGGCATTGCTTTATTGCCTGCACGGTGGGAAGGTGGCTGTGGCAAAGCTGTGGCATTGCCCAGTTTGAGGGCAGGGAGGATGGATTGCTGCTGCTCAGGCTTTGGGATGTGCCTGGCATTGCTTTATTGCCTGCACGGTGGGAAGGTGGCTGGGACAGCTGTGGGCATTGCCTACTTTGAGGGCAGGGAAGATGGATTGTGCTGCTCAGGCTTTGGGATGTGCCTCGCATGGCTTTATTGCCTGCAAAGCTGGAAGGTGGCTGTGGCAAAGCTGTGGCATTGCCCAGTTTGAGGGCAGGGAGCTGCAGGGTGGGTGCTGTGGCCCAAGGTGGGTTCCTCTGGGCTTTCCCTGCAAGGGACAAGGACACTGGTGAGCAGGTACAGCTGCTGCCGTCAGGGTGCGTTTAACAAACCAGGGTTAGGTTCAGGGTAACACAAACCCCTGGGCTTCCTCCACAGCCAGGCTCTGGAAATGGGGGTTTTTCTCTCTGAATGCAAATCACAATTAATAGCAGTGTTTGTGGAGGACACCTCTACAGATAGTCTCACTTTTCTGAATATCTGCAGTTACTGGAAGTTTCATTCCCTCCTTTTAATTTTTTGTAACATTAATCCTGTAACTGTATGCCTTAAATTCACAAGAGCAAAACAACTGATGCTCACGTGCCGCTAATGTCTGTCTCTCTCCCTCCCCTATTTTTATTGATGTAACTGAAATTTTTGTTTAATTTTGGAAATTGATTTTTTTCCTCTTTCCCTGTTCTCTCTTTTACAGAATTCGATTCAGAAACAAAAAGGGTTCAAGACATTCTTTCTGGAATGGAGAAACCACAGGTATGTGATCCCAAATTGCCACACAAAGGCACAATAGCAAATGTGGTAAGTGGATTGTGTCACAGCATATTGGTGATTTCATGGGGGGGAGCACTCCTGATTCTTTTCCTTAGTAGATTGTTGCCGCTGTATATATCTAACTCATTTCGCTGGGATATAAATCTGAAGGATCTTTTGTGCTTGTGGGTGTTTGAGGGCTCTGCTCACTCTGGGAATTGCACCAGTTGTCTGTTTCCAGAGGACAATTCCCAGTATTCATACTGGGATGGGGAACTCAGTGCACTGGGGTGACTTACATAGCTCTTACCCCCTCTCTCCTGGGTTTAATTTTATTTGTCATGAGCAATTTATGTCTTTAATCATGATTAAATTAAGCTAATTCTATTATTCAATGGCAAATTACTATAGTCTGTGTTTGTCTGAGCTATAAAAGCCAATGAATTATAATGGAGTTGGCTCACCCTGTAAATAACCCTAATGCACAGTGTAACTGCAGTCAGGTGAGGTTATTAATAAATCTGGTTGTAAGCCCTTTGAATGTCATGTTTTTCTCGTCTGGTGTGTCAAGTGAAAGCCAGAAGAGTACTGTGGATCTGAATGAATGGTCCAATGCAGGACTGGAAGAAGCAGCTGTGGGGCAGAGGAGACAGAAATCCCAAAGCACAGCCCATCTCCTTTGCGCTCTCAGGGCTCTGGCCTTTCTCTGTCCAGCTAGGGAGATACAGGGAACAAATAAGCAAGTAAATAAAAAATAATGGTGGAAAGCTCGTCTGAAGACTGGGTTCAACTGATAGAGGCTGATACAAAGATATTCTGCAGTGGGAGCCTTAGCTGCAGGAATGGCAGAAAGAAGCAAAACCCAAAAAATAGACAAAACCAGTTTTCCTTTAATCATATCAAAAATAGGATTTTTTTTAAAGAAAATCTAAACCTTTACAAACGCTGGTTCAATAATAGTGACATTTATTGAGGTGATGTCGGGGATTATCTATTATTTTCTCTCTGCAACTTTGACATTTGTGAGTAATTAAACTCACAGGACTCTCACAAATCATTAATTGCTATGAATGATTGTGTGTGAGTGTGTGTAGTCAGTATCACATCTGATAGAAATATATCATATTATTGCATAAATAGTCATCTTGGTCATGTGTCTTGGCAAATCTTATGCATATACGAGTGAGAAATAAAACAATGTATGGAAAAACAACAGTGAAAAAAGAAATTATGCAAAACAAAAGAGCCCAGAGTGGTGAGTCAGTGGCAAGTGGGGGATGCTGTGTGTGCAGCACATGGATTTGATTTGTCCAAGTGGGCAGATCCCTCCATCCATGGGGGGAACCCATCTGAAGGGATGAAGCCGTCCAAAGGGATTAGCCCTGTGAGCAACTCCTGCGGGAGAGATATCACTGGGAGGTGTCTAGATTGTACAGGTACCTCTCTGAGTAGAAAATATATGCACTTTTAAAATTATTACTTCCTAAAAAGTCTGTTTTCAATAATAGATATTGTTACCTGTTGGAGAGATGTGCAGCCAAGCTGTAAATTTAATCAGAGCTTTGTCCCTTTAACAGCCAACATTTTTAAAGACACCTTTTGCTTTCATTCCCCCACGGTTTTGTGTAAACTGAAATGTGTTTTTAATTCACGTTATCACAGACAAAGCGAGCATTATCTGAAACAAATACCTTGGTGAGGGGAGGGAAACTTGACTCTGGGTTTCCGAAGTGGCTGCATCCGACAGTGTGGCTGCCGAGGGGCTCGGGGGGACATCGCCCCCCGTGGGGAATCACCACGGCTCTGTCAAACCACAGCTCAAACATCAGCGTGGCTTTCCAAAAGGCAGCCTGCTCCCGCTGACTCGCTCTGCGGCAAAACTCATATTTAATCACTGGGGTTTTTGCCTAAAATTGCAGGATTAGAGCCATAATTTAAAAGCAGAATCTCGACCCAGTAATAACCGTGAATTCATTTGACCCCCAAGTCTTTCAAACCTTGCCCTCGAGGGAGTAAATGAATGTTGCTTGCAGTGTAGTTCTCACACACACAATGAGCCCCCAAACCACACGATGCCTGTGAATGCTAACCCGGAATTTGAAAGATAATGAAAGTTGTACAGAAACATTTTTCATTACCTGAAAGACGGGAAGGACCGATACTCATCAGTCTTGTAACCTTATTGAAGTGGTGCAGGAGCTGGATTCTTTCCCAGGGGCTTTTATGGAATAATTATTTACACCACTGAGTTTTGATAGAGCAGAAAGGAGGCATTTACTATGTAAACTGAGAAGTTTTCAGAAACTAATTAACTGTGCTTTTCACCAGACGTACAGAACTCCTTGTGGGAGAATCTTTTGTTAGGTCTCAGCTAAAAGGCCAAGCCAGCCCTCTTCAAAGTGAGCACAGTGATTTTGGGGACAGCTGAGACAGGCTGGGGGCACTCAGAAGCAGCACAAAGGTTTACCTGCCTAGCCTGGGAAGAGGTGCTCCGGCTGCTTGTGTTTTGGTCAGATGGAATTAGGGCCCCATTAATGAACAATAAGCTGTTTTTTATTGATGTATTTGATTTATTTGAAGAATTTCTGTCTGCAAGTTCAGAAGGGCCATTAAGCCCATTATCGTGGTGGTAGCTAGGCTGTTCCTTACAGCATGGAAAGGGCTGGTCCAGGTCTGTACCTTTGGAAAGGTGTTTGTCTCAGCTAGAAAAGTTGGAGATAAAGATACTGAGCTGTTTTGCCGAGTGCCTGCTTGTTATTCTCAACATATCATAACCCCATTTATTTAACTTACCCTTTCTCACAGCAAAGCCAGGGCTTCCTGCTCCACGTAGGAGTTTCTTGGTAAACTAAGTGGTGGCTCTGGCCATGGAATGAGGTATTGGCAGGTAACAGATATGATATCAGCCTGTTGGTCAGGGAGCAGCAGATAGGTTTATCTCCAGCCGCACAAATAAATGCGTTCCCAGCTGACGTGCGCAGCCCTGGGAGGGAATGGATTTGCCTTTTCCGACTTATCTCGCAGACAGTGCCCCCTCACTTGCTTCCCTACCCTTGCTGTGTGTGCTCAGTGCAGCGAAGACTGGTATTTAACAATTTCTGGTGTTTATTTTTAACCCTCCAGCAGCAGTTGCTGTGTACCTCCGAGCTCCAAGGCAGCCAGCAGCCACTCCGGGTGCTCCTTCCCTCCCTCCCAAATTAATGGTGTAGCTGGAGCAGCTTAGCAACTGCCTTTGGACTGTTATCCTCCCTGTGCTGACTTCAGAATAATAGTCTGACAGTTCTAGCAGTTAGCCCACAAGATACTTTCTCTTACTTTAAGAAACCTAAGACCTAACTTTTTACAGATTGTTGAAGTTCACGGAGGGCCAGAGCTTTGCCGTATGCGGAATATATACGTGTGTCCTTGGGAGTAGTCATAGAGAAAAACATTTCAATAGAACATTGGCAGGATATCATGCCTGCAGCTCCAAGTCTGTCTGAATTTATGAAAAACAATTATGCAAGCATATTTCCATAATATAAGAAACTGCATGTTGATGGGCTGAGCTGGCACAGTAGTAATGTCTGTTAAAAAACCCTAAAATCTATTTGGAGCTTATTATTCAATTTTCTGATCAAAATATTATTTTCAATGCAGATTTTTAGCTCGAAGTACCTTTGCCATGGTTTCATTTGCAATACGTGTGTGTGTGTGTGTATATACATATATATGTGTATCTCAGAAAAATTAACTTATTTGTCTTATTTGAATCATTCAAGTTTCTGATAAGGTATCTGATCCAGTGTCGGGGTTAGCAGGTCCAAGTTTTTAAAATAAACATTGATTTTATGGCATCACAAAAATATGATAAGAAAATGCCATGAAAAATCATGAAAGAATTTGCATGTCCATGTTTTTCACAAAGAAGTCTTGTTATTACTTAAAACTTCTTGCCTTAAACCTTATTTTTCACATTGGGTTGAACAAAGGTTTTCTTTTTTTGGCAAGACTTAAGTGTGCTGCTATAAATTAAAATCTCTAACTTTTGAGATCATAGTGTTTATGATGAGACATTTCATGGTGTCACCTACTTGTCAGGCTGTTAAAAATGGATTTATGACTTACTCAGAAGGAATCTGCTTGATATATGGGTATCAGACACAACAGTTGCAGTGCTCATCAGCTGGAAGCAATGTGTGTCCATGCGAGAAGTTAAATACTCTCCTTTATATAAAGATATCCAGAAGCTGGATTTGTAAACAAGTAGTCCCTGAAAGCTGATTGCTAATACTTCATTCCCAAATAATTCGTGGGTAAGGGATTTCACTTGTCTCAACAAAAGTTAGGAAATGTGTAACTGAGTACCTGCAGCATTCATATTACACCTTCTGAAAGAATAACATCTTGCTCTTCGTGTTGCAAAAATCTGTCAAAATTACAGATGCAGTGAAATTTGTTGCATAGGAAAAATAAATATAAAACCTCAGTCTTTGATTCCTCCATATGGAGGCTAACTAAAAAATGCTCTTTATATATTCACTACTATATTCTATATATCCACATATTAAGAATAAATTTCATGATGAAAAGTGGAGGGTTTTGGTGGCAGAGCATTTGAGGCTTTGAGGCTTCCCTGGGATATTTCAGCAGGCTTGTATGAAAATGTGCTGCCTTTCCCAGATAACCAGTGCAGCTATTGCTTTTTGTTTATTTTTCTTTGGAGACAGTGGCAGGGGGGATTTTTATTCTTCTTTCTTGGCCTGATAACAGAAGGCTGTTCTCTGGGAAGCTGCTGCTGTGTGCCGCTCATGTGCCAGTAGCTCTTCTGCTGAGTTCTGCGAGCTGGGTGAACCTGTCTCCCCAGAGCAATGCAGTGCCACTGGTGGGGTGATAAAATTGCTTTGGTGCAGGGGTTTTAGTTTTTTTTTCCATGTTTTATTAAAAGAGATTCCTCACCCCTGTGCCATGGAGGTGTCACACTCAGGGGTGACTGCAGATCACACATAGTCCTGCTCTCAAGGCAAAAGGTGATTGATTTGCAATGTAGTTTTTAATTGATGAGTTGGCCTTCTGTTATGATTTTCCCTTGTGCTTTTGAGCCAGCATAACATTTCAGGTTGAATTGGCTTTTTCTACTTACTTGCAGTTGAATTATTGTGGTTTCAAGTGGCGAGAATGAACAGGATGACTGAAAAAGCCATCGGCATTTCATTAGAAAAGCTCCCCAACAAAAATTTTAGGAAAATAATTGTGTACAAAACAATCTACAGGATACTATGTTCCATTTAGTTCCAATTTCCTTCTGGGAATGGCCACAGCAGCAGGTACCTCCAGAGGCATCCTTTGCTGGATGCTCAGACAGTGACAGCCCATTTCACTGCAGGGGAACCTCTCTCTGTATTCCTCACCTGTTAGAAATCACTTTATGCCGTGAATGTATTTTTGTTTGTGTTGTCGATCATTTCTGACCTTTCACTTTTCAACTCTAGCTCTGAAATTTCCACTTTACAAGAAATTGATCGTGAAGGTGCAAGCAAAAAGCTTAAGGAATAGTGGTTTTTTCCTCAGATTAACTGCTGTTTGTTTTCTAGGTTACAAATATTCAAGCCAGAACAGTTTCGCTTTCCTGGTCACCTCCCTCTGGCCTTCTCAATGCAGATAGACACAACAACGGTTTGCCTTACACCTGTACCTACGAGGTTGCCTTATCAGATAAAGGGAGGGATGGAAAATACAAGATCATTTACAGGTAAAACCATCATTTTTTACCCTTTTTTTTTCATTAGGAGTAAAATTTCTGAGCTTTTCCGGTGTATTCTGGCTTGGCTGTCAGTCACAGAAGAAAGGCACGTTTGAGCATCCTGTTCCCTCACCAGAGGAGCTGGTTGGGTGCACATCCCAAGGTCCCTCATTGCCACCCCATCCCACCTCTTGGGCTCATGGCATGTCCTGCCTGCGACGCCCTTGCTCCCATTGCCAGTGAAAAGGTTACTTTTTCTTTAATGCTAAATGTCAAAATCTTTCGTGTACACCATGCCAGGCAGGAGAGCTGCCTTCCTAATGGGCTAATTTTGTGTGGACTTGCAGAATTTAGAACAGTAAATCTTGTTATTCCAGCTAACGAGCAAAATTTGATGGCTTTGCTGCTTTGTAGTGCCTGAGATGAGCAGAGGAGGGAGTTCAGCAGTCAGTAGGTTACAGAGGCTCCCCAGAAAAACCCGAATACTTGGCTCTCAGCAGTCCTCAGTAAAAATTCTGAGGGATTTCTCTGTGTCTCCTTGCAGTGATCCTCTGAGCTCATTTTGTGATCAAGTACATATGGTGTTATGCCTTTCTTTTTCCCCGCTAATGACGTCTAGGAAAGAGAATTTGGAGATGTGACCTTGGCTATTGTGAAATAGCTAATCCTCCCCAAATCTCATTAAATAAAGTCCAGGTGATAGAGCATTTAAGGAATTACCTCTTGAGACCAAGCCATCTCCTTTCTTAAGATGTCCTGGGAATTAGGGTATTCCTCTTGGTATGCTGAAGGCAGGTCTTGGATAATACAAAAAGGGTGTATTAACCAGGAAAAGGCTGCCTGATTTTCTTTTTTTTCTGGCATTTACACCACCTGTTTGTGAGCCAATGTGAGCATCTCTGTTGTTAAATATGTGCTGCTGAGCTTTTAAAAGGGGAATGACACTTTCTAGTACTTCTTGTGCTTGCTGGTGTGATGGCTGCACATTTTCTCCTGGTTATGAAATGTTGTGCATCTGTTTTAAAGCTGCTGGTGGTGATGTGTCTCCTGCTGCTGGCCAGAGTGCAGCCTTCAGCTCCATGTGGTATGTTCCATCAGGAGCGGCAGTAATTGTTATTACTATAGGCAAAAGAGAGTCTGCAATATGTTGAATGCATTGTCTTTGCAAGGAGGTGCACTCATTTCAGAGGGGAAAAACTTTATTTGCAGAGCGTTGGATTATATGAAATAAAAAATAGAAGGCTTTCTGGTGGATTTCTGGCAACCCAGCAGGCCTGTGCTTTCTGGTGGATTTTGTTCTATTGATTTTGAGACATCTCCCTGTATTTGTCCAGCTAGCTATGAAATAATTCTTTATGCTAAATTGAGAGCTTTCTTGTTTCCCATATTTTAATAAAATCATGAAAAAGCCAAGCTCTTACATGAGATGGCTATTACTTATTAAGCACTGACCCGTACCTTAATCTTCACAGAATTGGCAACACATGACTGAGCCCAGTGTTCATTTACCAGCAAACAAGCCAGAAGGAAAAAGAATAGCCCTAACTATGTTGGCTGCTTTTGAAATTAATAGATTGTGTGCTGTTTTTTTCCTAAACTGTCTAAAACACTTTGCTTTAAGTTTTCTTGGTATTGAAAGAGAGCTGGGTCCAGCTGTTTGGGTGTTAATTAAATGCCTCCTTGCTGTGGGCCTCACAGGGAGCATGGTTCTGCAAGAAACTCTGCTTCTTCCTCTGAAGTTCAATGGGTCACTTTCTATAAAGTATTTTGAATAGGGAATATGCAGAAATACAACAATAATGTTTGGGTTTTGCTCTTTTCAGCTCTGGGAGGGTTGAAAAGCACAATGAGCTTTATACAGATATCATCAAAATATAAGATAGCATTGAAATAAACCCATAGTTTACTGAATAAATTGGTGTGATAATTCTTTTCTTCTCTGTACATGGAGCTTTATGAAGTTTTCAGGAAACATGAAGTGTGTTGACAAATTGTTGGTGTATGGTTTGCTGCTGTTTCTCTTTGGAGGAATTATTTTTCTTCTTTCGGATTATATCACTAGAAATTCACTAGCTGTGCTAAGTGTGATACTGCTTTTCATAATTTATTAATTTTTTGGATTTGGATTTCTTTCCTACAGTGGAGAAGAATTAGAATATAACCTGAAGGACCTTAGGCCAGCAACGGATTATCACGTCAGGTGAGTTAGCGTGAATGTCACTTAAATATAAATTCTTCAATTACGTGAGAATAAATGCGGAAGTTTTTTAATTAAATATATAGTGTAGTTCAGGAATTTAATCGTCACCTCTGTAGGAGTGTTTTTCAGTGGTTTCTAAATATTTTATGATAGATTTTTTTCTTGGACTATGAAGTGCCTTTTGAACAGTATCTTTTCTGTCATGTTGTTGTCACTGCTGTAGTAAAAGGCAAAAAGAAGTCTCTGTATCTGTATTTCTGTATGGATAAGAGGCCTGGAAGTGCTTGGTGTGAAAGTGGGATATCTGAGGTTGTTTAAAAATTTGACTCAAGCAGTTGGTGTTTCTTCAGTTCCTGAAACATGAACACTGAAAGTACTCCTGCATGCTCTTTTCATAAGTAAGCCATGCTTTGGGAAGTAAATCTGCTAAATGCAGATCCATCTGACCATAGTTGTTTTAGCATTTATTACAACAAAAAAAATGCATTCACACTGACCTGTGTTGATATTTTCATAACATACTTCTCTTTGATTCTGAAAATGTGTTTTACACATTTATTAACGCACTCTAGTTTTGCTCTCTGATGGTTTTAACACTGTGTTACCTGCTCATATTGCTTTTTTTAAAAGATTTTATTTATGAACCAAGGCTTTGAATTCACATCCTGTTCACTCACCCTCAATATCCTTTTAAAAAATATCCTTTCACTCCTGTCCATTGTTCCCTTCTGTTTTTTCAGACAAGAGCTAGGTTTGGCACACTGTTTCACATCAAGGCTGCTCCTCTTTGTAAAACTGTAAAGAACAAACACTTTGCTTCTGAAACCTAAAAAAAAAAAAAAGTCCATCTAGCCCTCATACTATAGATTCTTTTTATTTTTAAGGATAGTTTGTAGTGGAGCACTAAAATGAACTTTCCAAATAGAAGCACAAGACCAGAAAAAACTTTTCATAAATAAGGAAAAGATGCAGTTCCTGAGTCGGGCAGGAGTCTTGGCCTTAGCAGCAAAGGGATGGTAACAGGGAGGAGAAGGTTGTAAAACACTGGTGAGCTTCCTCCTGTAATCATTGAACATCTCTTTTGAAGCCAACTTCAAACAGCAGAGAGGTCACCATGCAAAGCTGGGCTGGGGTTTTGGTCATTTTTAGGGTGCTGTGGGGATTTGCCCCAGGTCCTGGCTGACTTCTTTCTCCCTACCCACAGTTCCCTCCACCTTGATGCAGGTTTGCCAAATTATAAGTCATTTGTGAACAGTTAACAATAACTTCTGTTCAAAAAGAAGTGACCAAATGCAAAAGTCAGACTTGCAGACAGCAGCCTGCGTTTGTAGGGGAGCGAGCTGACACTGGACAAACGGCTGTTTGCTTTCCACCGTAGTTTTTTTTTTCTTCACTGAAACTGCATTATGTATTAATGACTGTGAAGAAATAAATCTGTTGAGTAAAGAAATTTATGGGGCCAGCGGTTACTGAGCAGATCGCCTTGGGTCTCCTTGACCTTGGCAGCATCTCCCAGGGCTTTGTCTCTCCTGGACAAGGTGCTCGTGCTCCTCGCTGCCCTGCTGGGCACTGGAACAGCCTGGTTTGCTCTGAACCACCACCTGCTCCCCCTCAGGTGTTTTGTTCCGGTGCCCTCAGAGCTGACTGAGCTCACTGACTTGCTGGAGATGCCCCTTGAGCTTGTTTTCACACGGTTTTATTTCCCTCGTGCTGTGTGTTGGATGCTGGGCCGCACTCGTTTCCAGCACATACACAGCACTTGCCAGATGCAGACTCAATTAATTAATTGCATTTCTTGTCCCTGCTGCCTGCTAACAGGTGATGTGTAAAGCAGCACCAGAACAGCTCTTGTCTACCTCCCCCAAAAGGTTTGATTCTACGTAGGTGGCCATTGTACATAAATTACTCTTATCTACTGAAAACAAATTTAGAAATTGCCCTTTCTTTAGCTCTGCATTCAAGCACACAATAGCTACAGCCAACTCAGAGGTCATTGTCTGGTCATAGCCTGAACTTTTTTTTGAGCAGAAGACTTCCAATTTGCACTTTTCTTTTGCTGCATGGAAACTGTGAAAGGAAAAAGTAACGTCATTAATTGTTCACAGAAAAGCACCTTGTGAGGAAGTGCTCAACTATATCCTATTTGCTTTCCCATTTTATTTGGTATCGTATGTTCTATGCTGACATATAGAGGATTTTCCTGAGATCAAATTTGCTTTGAAGATTTTTGGTTTATCAGAGCAATATTGCTGAGCTGTGTTAGTTCTAATCTATGGAGGTCTGCTAAGTTTTGATGCCTGAGTTATGTAGAAGATTGTACCCATGGAAGGGGACCAGCAGATATCAGCACTCAACATGGTACATGAGAATTAAGTGTAAACCAGGCATTAAAGTTGATACCTTTTTCTCTGTTGCATTTTAAAGAAGATTTTAGTGCAGTGCGTGGAGGCCTGGCAATAGGCAAGGAAACAGTGGTGGAAAGAAAAGATAATAGAGATAACTCAGTGGTCTATGGGAATATTTGTACGAAACACTCTTCCTTTTCTGCTGTAAATTTTTTTTGACTTCCCGTATAAAGTGATGTAAAATAAGGGTAGCCATTGGTCTGTGGTAAGTCTGAAATGAGGGGATGATATCATGGGTGCTTTGGTAGGCAAATGCTGTGGCTGAGGCAGTGCTGCTGTGGCTGTCAGCACATTTATAACCCTTTGAATACTCTTTCCAGGGTATATGCAATGTACAACTCAGTCAAGGGATCCTGCTCAGAGCCAGTAAGCTTCACCACTCACAGCTCAGCACCAGAGTGTCCCTTCCCACCCAAACCCTCGCACAGGACCAAAAGCTCCTTAACCTTACAGTGGAAGGTAGGTAACGCTCGGGTCAGGCAAAAAGCAGAGAAAAAGTACAGACGGTGAGCATAAATGGTGGAAATAATTGAAAGCTGAGACAGTCATTTTTCAGTAAGGGACTTGAACCTGCTGTACTCCAACAAATCCCTTCCTGTGCACTGACTTGACTTTCTAAAATGTATGTGTTTCATTATGTCCAGCCTCTTCCCAGCATTCGTTTAGAGGTTGCCAAGCCATGTGCAAAGCTTTGGTTTCACTTGAAACTGTAGTCATTTGCCTGGGGGAGGTGAAGTCGTTTTCTCTTATTCCCTAAATCGCCTTTTGTTTGTTTTTGTTCGTAGGCACCCATTGATAATGGTTCAAAAATCACCAGCTACCTTCTGGAGTGGGATGAGGTAAGTAGTAACCAGTTGAAATGAATACACAAATAAATGGCACTCAGACTTTACAAGGATTTGCTGAGTAAAGAAAAATAATTAAATACAGGAGAAAGTAGAAATGGGAAAATGAAGTCCTGATGGCATTAGGTAAAGAGTTGGAAAGGTGAAAGAGGCAGTGGGGGGAAAACTTTCCATTCAGTGTATTTTATACAGAGACAGCTGTTTCTGTACCCTTGAAATCTTTTATCACTCATTTGGTGTACTTTATTCGTTAATTAGCATTACTTATTATTTAATTACTTGTGCTGTATCTTGGAGTTCTGTCCATGATCTCTTTCTTCTGCTTGCTGTCTGAGTGCAGAATAAACACTTGTTCCTGCCTCAGAGGAGAAGAGCCATGATCTTGCAGCCCTTTCTACAGAGAATGTACTCAAGGTCAAAAGAAATGTCCTTTGTGTAGCAGCAATTAGTCCTCTTCCAGACACAAAGGGAAATAAGTTCTCTCCTGAGTATCTTCCGTGCTTAGTGAGCACTGGGCTGTCGGAGACTGCCCTGATAAGATGATGTGCAGGATTTGTTGGAGGTGGGTTCTTGGGAGTCCTCCCTCTGCCCCCTAATTGCTTTCTGCCCCCTTTCCTATGTGCAAGCCCTATTTCTGCAGAAAGCATGAGTCAGGGAGTATAATCTTTGAAGGAAAAAAAATATTGGGTGACACAAAGGGCTTGGACAGCACGTAAAAAAAGGCACAAGTTGGGGAATGAAGCACGTGAAAGGGTGTTTGGTTGTAAAGTCTGAGAAACATCTCTTGAGGTCTTTTGTAGTCTAAAAATACTCTAAAGGGAGTATTCTGTTCTGAATAGTTCTCCAGCATGGCATTAGTAACACATTCCCTGCTCATTCTGCTTCATGTTGGGTGTTTGGAGCCACTCACTGTGCAAACATTGATTGTATGCACTGTCACAGCTAGTGGGGTCTGCATGATGAGAAACCCTCAGAACTCAAACTAATGTTAAACAATAACTTGCTGTCCCTCTGCACATAATGGAAAGCCAAAGGTTGTCACTGAAGAAGGGAAAAAGGGGAGTGTGAGGTCTGGGAAAGGAGAATAAAGAGAGATTTCACCAAAAGGATAGGTCAGGATGATCCTGTTAGACCTGTGACACTTTGGCTGTGCATTTGTGATCTCTTCCAAGGCTTCCAGCAACTTGGAACTGAGGGAACAGAGCAGCACAGGGTAGTGGAAACATGGATGATTCCAGCCTGCAAAGGAAAGGGAAGCAACAGAAGGTCTTGTCAGAAGAAAGACCATCAGCAGATAATTAATGCAGTGGAATACTCGTAATGTTCATTTTGACTACATGGAGTGTAGCCATAATTTTGGAGATCTATATATATATTGCATGGCAATTCTAAAATGCTTTTGTGCTTTAAACTCTTTACTAAGAGTTTTGTCTTCAGAAAGAATGGTTGTGACACCTGTTTTTCACAAAGCAAAAGCAGTTTGGTTTAGGGTCATTCACCTACCAATGGGAAAAAATTAAGGCATCCAGATTCCCTTAGTCTACCTATTTTAATTATCTTGTTTTCTCAGTAACAACCCTGAAATTGGAGATTATAATGGATAGCTAGCCAGCACAGATGAAAGAATAATGGCCCTGCACAAATTAATTTGGTACATCTCCAATGGTTTGACAGGACTCCTGGCTGAAATGTAGCTGTCAGGTTCTGAGACAGTTAATGCCACAGGTGTAGCTTCTCCAAATTTTTTTTTTTCTCTGATACGAGATAGAAATGCAATTTTGATCATTGAATTAAAACCTGCTATTAAAGCTCATTTAAGGAAAAGTCTGAAGACGCAGGCTGGCTGTGCCTGGGTTTGCTGGAGCCTCATCACTTGCAGTGCTGGGCTGGCAGCGTGCTCCACTCTTCCCTGTGCCACGGCAGGTTGTGCCTCTGACGTGAAGTGCATTTAGCTACTGGAATTATGGCACCCAGGTACAAAGGGGAATTCACTCTCAGTGCCTCACTCGGCTGTGTAAACTCCACGTAAGCAGAAGCGCTGCCTTCTCCACAATGCCACACTGTGTCCTGGTGAAATCAAGGAGTACATACATCAAGGCACGGGAGAAGGCTTGCCAGGCAGCACGGAGCATGCTGCCAGATCTCAGCTAGAGCAGCATTCATTAGCTGCGAGGCGCAGGATAAAATATAAACACGGCAAAATCAGCCATCAGAAGGAAATTAAATCGCGGCTGCGAAGCAGAGAGGGCTTTGCGAGAGCGGAGAGCGAGAAATCTATGAGATGATAAAGGTGGAAAAGCACCCTAAAGTGGCAGCCTGCCTGGGAAGCTGAGTCCCTTTCTAGGAAAGAATGGTGTGGGAAGCTCTCACCACACTCAGGACACACAGGTCCTGGAAAGCTGCTATGCACAGGCTGTGGCTCAGACTCTGGAAACAAAACTGGCACCAGGTGTGGGAGGTGTGTGGAGAGTGGTGGAGGCATCCGGGCAAGCACCTGCGGCTGTATCCCAGTCACACCAGTGTGCTCCCCCAGCTCGAGCAAGGGAGGGGCTCGTGCAGCTGCTCTGTGCTCCCATCTCAGGGACCATGGGCTGTCTGTCCCTGGGGCAGTTCAAATGTGAGTGTGGCAGGTGCTCAGCAGTGTCTCACCTGCTTCCCCCTGTTTGTACAGGGCAGAGGCACAGCTTGTAGCATCTAAAATGCAGCCAGGAAGTGTAGGTGGCATCACTTGCATGTGCAGAAAACAAATTGTGGCTGTAAAGAGGCAGCAGAAGTGCCGTATTTGCAACCCCAGGATTAGGTGAGGTGGGAAATTCTAGAAGGTTATACTGCTTAATGTGTTACTGTGCCAGCCCTACCCAGCTGCTGCTTCGGTTTAGTTCTGAGGTTTGGGGTTTTTCCTGACTTGCAGACTCAGAAAGATTGTCAATATATAAATCTGTTCCTTCTACCCTACATTTTTCTATCCCTGTTCGGATTAAACGGTTTGTAATGTGACTGGTGCTACATGTTTAGTTAGAAAACACAAATGCTTTCCCTTTGCTGATCCAATTCTTTGAATTATAGTTGTAATACCTTGTTAATAAACTGTTATCTCTTAAAATGCCTGAAGATCTATGAAGGACTCTTCATTCTCTAGTAGAAGAGTAAAAGATCAGTTCAGCAAATTGTCACTCAGATACACTGGAGGTACCCTAGGAAAATTCCCATTGGCTCTAAAGGAGTTAGGATCAGCCCCTCTCTCAGGTATTATGGATTTCATTGGGATTGGAACATGCTTGCACTACAGGTGCTGAGATTGGCATTAGTTGTCTGGCAATAAAATCAGTTAAAATTAGAAATTAAGGAAAACTTTGCCTTCTGACTCTTTTGCTATGAACTTTGAACTTACAAACCTGAACTAATCAATTGATGACTTGTTGCCAGGATTGATTATTCAGGGTAAGCAAAAGGCTAATCGGGGAAAAAATAGCATTAAAAATATACCAAACAGAAAACATGACTGTAAAGGAGGTGATGCTTTCCCTGATGCCAGCATTCATCAAAATCAGTAAACTGTAACTGCATTGAAAAATGCTGCTGGCACTGCTGTAAGAACCAGGCCTTTGTTACTAATTAGATGTGAAATGCTCGTTGTGTGATTAAGTGGTAGTAAATAAATGTTTCTCTTGTGTATATGGATAGTGAGAGTATCCTATTCATTCTCTATGGGAAAGGGCAGGAATGTTCCTGAGCCAGAGACAAGGACATCCCTCTCACGCAGTGTGTGTCCCTGTTTTGTGTACAGCTCAAAGCAGCTTTAATTCTTATTCAGTAAGCAGCTCATTTTAATTTACTCGAAACAGAGACGGATACAATACCACACTATTTAATGATTTGGTGATGCATAGTTAATAATGACGTTTATATAGAGATAAATGGGGATAATTCTGTTCTGCCACAAAGTTTGAAATTCCTCAAGGTAGCAGAGATGTGCTTGTTTATCCCAGCTGATAATCTGAGCCAGGCATCTCAGTGGTGCTCCACCAGAACTGGGTACAGGGAGCTCCAGCTTTGTGTTTGTTCACTCACCTGCCCTCCCAGGTTGGCTATGCCACCCTTGTGAGACATGCAGGAGGAGAGCCTTGGATAAAATTGGGGTTTGTGTATAATTCAGGGGTGTTTTGTAGGTCCTTTGCTGCCTTCTGAGTGTTTGTTACTTGCATAACTGGAGCAGTAAATGCTCTGCAGAGATCTGAGGGTGTGTTGCACTAATTGTTGACAGTTTGCTCCACGGCTCTGTGTCAGATTGAATTTCAGTCTGTTCCTTTTTATTGCCAGCATGACCCAAGCACAGAAGCCTGTGCTGGTGTGGCCACAGCAGATGTCAGTCCTGCAGCCTGGTCCCAGATGTGGTGCTGAGCTTTGCTTCCATCCTGTGCTCCATCGCTGTAGCTGCAGCGGCCCCTTCCTCCTTTTGTGTTTATTTACACAATAAATCAGTTCTGCAGGGAGCTCAGTCAACAAAACCCATTTCAAACCTCACATCCCTTCTTCGATAAATACATTCTCCAAAGACAATCAGGCACTCTGTGTTAAGTGAGTGTGCAGCCTGAAATATTGCTGAAAGAGCAGGCAGAGCTCTTAATTGTGTTTAAACACAGTGTTGGAGTATTGTGCAAACTAGAAGGGATTTGTGGAGCTGAATTGTCCTCGTTTCCTCGGACAGGCGCTGATGGTCCATCCCAGGGTGGGCTGTCCTGGAGATGAATAGGGAAGGCAGGCTGGGGAAGGAAGGAAGTCCAACAGCGCTCTCCCTCCAAAATCTGGGCATTGGAAATACTTGCAGAAATGACACAGTGTATTTTAAGCAACTTACGAAACATTATTTGAAGGATTAAAAACTTGGATGCCGAGTGTACAAAGAATAGGAGAAGGATTCTGGGAAAGCTGTAAGACTCTTGGGTGGCAGCCAGTACCAGGCTGCCAGTTGTTCCTGTCTATAATTATGCCAGCATTAGTGCTTTCATAAATCTTGGGAGAGAAGGAGCGGAGAGGCTATTTCCAGGCTATTAATGCCAGGATAATTAGAAATATCGGCCAGCCTCTCCAATTAGTGCCAATAGAATCCAAAATACCAGCCAGTCTGAGTAATCTGAATACCAGTTGGTCTCTGAGTGAGTCTGGGGAATGTACAATACCAGTTCTAGAAGAGAAATATATACAATATTAGGGTTTGTACTGCTATAAAGTTAAGGATATCTTAAATGTTTGGCAATCTTGGCAGAGTTTTAACCTACCAGTCTGACAAATGAGAGTTTGCTTGGCCCATTGCACTCAGTTCAGGCATTGTGCTATAGGTGAGATTTTCCATAATTTTCCTCTTTAGCCAGCATTGTTTTATTGACCACATGCTTAGCAATTGGTCACTTTGTTCTCTTGGGAAAAAAAGCATAAGAAAAATACTTTTTAAAAAGGCATTCTTAAGCAGAAATCCAAAATAAATTAAATGTTTTCAATTATTTATAAGCAGTGAAGTCATTAAAGAGTTGAAGAAAAATTAATTTAATGCAACTCAACCTGTAAGAGAGTTTGCATAGCGGAGAAAAAAAATCTATTTTTAGTAGTACTGCACTGATGAATGGATATTTTACTGAAACATAAGATTTCTAATTTGGTTTTATGTAGTCTGCATTTTAAATATATTACTGCTGAGCTGAGGAGTATGCTCACCTTTATTTTTGACCTGAAGAAATTCTATCATAGAACTTTATAGCTAGGGATTTTAGATCTGAAAAGGTTTTCTCCTTTTCAAAGTGTTTCTGCTTTGGGTTTTGTGATTCTCTTCCAATTCCACCCCTTAATTTACTTGAGCTGTACAGCAGTGCTACAACTGGAGCAGGTGGGTGAAGTTGAAGGAGATTGTAAAGAAGTTCTAGAACAAGTGTAGGCTGACACTGTATAAATAAAAGTTCTGGCTGTTTGCCAGCGTGCTAAATGTCCCTTCAGTGCCTCCACATTGCTGTGCTGTGCTGGAGATCTGCGTGGTTGTTTCTAGCCTGATAAACACATTCTGGAGATGCCCTACAAACGTCGCAGGGAGCTTTTCCTTCTGTGTCACAGTCTGAGGGAGAAGAAGTAGAAAGTGTCAGGGCCTGGAGAATGGGCCAGTGAAAAATACATGTCCCACTCAGGCATTTTTGAGATCTTTGGTGGTGATGTTCTGAGCACGGGGGAAGAACAGTTGGTGGGAGGGCAGAGTCAGCTCACGGAGGCACAGCAGGTGATGCTGTTGGCCGCACGTGTAAATAGTGAAATTAAAATTAAAAATTGTATAGATACGTGCTAAAAATAGTAAATGGCTCATCAGAGCTTTTCAGTCAGAAGAAGTTGCAGGGATGGGCATAACCCTGTCTCCTGCACCATCAGAGCCCACGGATGTGCTTTGTCAGACTTCTATTTTGGTTTGCTTTTAGCTACTTCATAATGTAACTGTCCATTAATTTTGTATTTGAGTATTGAAATTAAAACTCCTTTCAACTGCTTCAGTTCTGGTAGATATTATTTATGAGGAGCTGATCAATCCATGTCCTCTCTCCTGAAAGGTTTCAAATTGACCATTTTCCATGGTGTGGCATAGGACAGGTCCAGATATTCCTTGTTGTTTTTAGCTCTCTGTCCTGCAAACACCTCAGCTTAATTTCTTCCCCAGGGTGTACCAAGTTGGGGTGGATTGATAAGGTTTTTGTTTTGTTTTAAGCACGGTGGGGTGGGGGAGAGAACTTCTGAGTGTCCTTGTCCTCAGCACTGCTGAGGTACAGTACAGTACCCGAGGAAGTGTTAGGGAGCTGGAGAAGTGTCCCGATACCCTCTGGGGGCTGCCGGGATGGATCATTGCTCCAGGTCATGTTGATGTGGAGCTCCCACAAACCATCCCCTAAACCATCCCTCTGGCATCCAGCATCCCTAACAGAGCTGCAAACATCCCCACAAAACATATTCACTCGCCCCATGCCGTGTGCCCTGGGCGGTGGGGTGGGTTAGACCCTGGCATGCTGGATATTCCCCTGTGATGAGTGATTTTTTCCCTGGAGAGCTCGGGGCACACCCAGCCTGTCCTGCTGGCTCTGGCCGTGCCAGACCGTGGGGAGCGAGAGCCCTCTTGTGGGATGGAGAATTCCTGAAACAATCCCAGCCAGGGATGCAGCTGTGCAGGATAGTGCCTGCAAATAGTGCCTGCAAAGAAATGTTGGCTGCACCTTTCCTGTGCTCCTGTGACACCGAGTAGCTGCAGAGATTCATTTCACTCATCATTTTCCCCGTTTTTTGGTCATGAGGGGGATAAGTTGTGTTTCAAGCTGTAGGTACATCTCACAAGTATGGGAAGAGGAGGGGTCTGACAGCAGCTGACGGTGCTGATCTGTGTGATTTTCAGAGCACAGCAGTGCTGTCCGTGCATGCACAGCCTCCTTTGCACGGTGCCTGTATGAAAACATCGAATTCCGATCTCATTTAAAAGCTCCTTTTAAAACGAGCCCGGCGTGGTTTTGTTTCATAGCGATCTGATTACAGATATTTCTCTCTTTCTAGGGAAAGAGGAACAGTGGTTTCAGAGAATGTTACTTTGGGAGCCAGAAGCATTGCAAGCTGACCAAGCTGTGCCCAGCTTTGGGTTACACCTTCCGGCTGGCGGCCCAGAATGACATCGGTACTAGGTGAGTTCACAGGGCGCACGCTTTTCTTGAGAAAAAGTGGTAGTTGAAAAGTTTATTTATCAATCACAGCATAAAGAGGAATTTCTGGGGGATTTTTGTTTCCTTTCTCTTTATGGCTTTGAGTTAAATATCTGATATTTCTCTGTTATTAATGCTTCAAGGTAAGTCACGCTTTCCCTGATGATATCCTTCGCCTCCCATGAAGGGAATTGCTGTGTGCCTTCAGCATGATGAGATCAGCCTGAGCAGATAGGCTCCTTTTGAGGTGTTAAATGGTGTTTTGTGGTCTATTCCTAATACAAAAAGAATACATCTGTTATGTAAAATTCCCACTAGGGACCTCTGTGAACCAAGAAAAACAAGCAAGGGGAAGCTGAGTTACAGATTTTGAAAGGAATCTTGATATATTTATTTTTCTGGTTTAAAGCAAAGCCCTTCTGTCTCTTCTCAGCAGCACAGTCCCTTCCTTTTTCTTCAGGCCTGTCAGGGCTGCCTGATGGGGTGGGAGAGAAGGGAGAGACAGGACTGAGAGGACAGGCACATCCAAGGCACTGAAGGATGGGGTTTAGCTTCTGCTTTTCCTTGCACGTGAACAGATGCACTCAAATGAGAAATCAGAGTTAGTTCAGTCCTCTGGGAGCTGCTAGGGAGCAGTGGGATGAAATGTTCTGCAGCTGAGGAGCAGAGTGTGCCCGGAGAGACATTGTGCTGCAGGGGCTGCGTGTGCTCCTGTGCTCAGGGAGGCGAAGCAGGCCAGGAAAAGCTGAGCTGTGAAGAAGCCAAACATCCAGTGCCCTTGTGTACTCCTTTATTGTCCTCCTTAGCTAAACAGGATCTAATCATTACTACAAGGACGCAAAAAGAAACACTGGTGGTTTATAACAATGTGTTTTGTGGAGGGAGACTCCTGTATTGTTCTCTCTTCTGAAACACTAGACTCTCAGTGATATATGGCTTTAGAAAGCTTCTTTATTAATGTTCCTGTGTTTTCCCTGAGATGGACTGAGACCACTCATGTGTGCACAGAGCCCCTTTTCCCAACTTCTTGCAAGATTAATTCCCTCGCTATTGAAATAATACTCAGTGTGGAGAGAGGGGGCCTTGAGCTGGAGCTGCTGAGTGTGACTGGAAGGGAATTGGGTTTGTGCAGAGTTCCCACTTCTGCCATCTCTGTTGTTTGCCAGATTCCAGATTTTTAAAATATCTTAGGGCGTGTTTCAACACTCCCATCCCCCTATCCCCCCCCTTATTTTTTTTGTTTTCTCTCTCCCTTTTTTCTCTCCTCTCAGGCTATTGAGGAGGGAGTGAACTAAAAACTATTTCTGGTCAGCTGCTCTGTGCTAATCTGTGAGATAAGCACCAGCAACACATGCCTTATTTTTATAGACAGCACTCAAAATTATGGCTTGATAATGTCATCTAACACTTCACGCCATAAGATGGTTCTGGTTTGTTGTAATGCTTGTGGACTTAGCATTTAAGATGATTTTTGTCATGTTTGGGTTTTAGTTATAGGTGGTTTATTTAAATACAAGTGTATTTCATCGAATAGGTTATTTTGAGGAAGAAGATTCAGAATAAGGAGATGTGGCTTTTTCTGCATGTTAAGTTCATGGTGTGACTTTAAGGCACAAAATATGTTTTGTACTTTGGCAACAGATTTGAAAATTGCAAGAATGTCACCTTCTGTTGCGAGCTCTTTGTTCAGAGTTTATAGTAGCTGTATTCTGCACATCTCAAGTTCAGCCTCCAGAAGTTGAACACTTGAGCCTTTATTTCCTATACTTTAGTTCCCCTTTGTTAAATGAGATTTTCCTCTGCTTCACAGTTAATAGTAAGATAATATTTTTAGGCAATCACATATTTTTTTCCAGTGTTATTGTGGTGAGATCTGTACAAATGACTGTGAGGGCACATTATCCTGCATTCTTTTCTATTCTTAGTTCTGGCACTGCCTAACTGGGTGTTCATCTTTTCCACCTGAACGATTTGAATGTTATCCAAATTTTTTGAAAATGTGAAATATTTCTCTTAAGTACATTAAAGTTATGTCTCTTTGGCTTAGTGTTTTTGTGATGGGTTTTTTTTGTTTGTTTGGGGGGGCTTGGAGGTTTGTTTGTTTGTTTGTTTTTAATGCTCCTCTCTCTGCTCTGTGTCTGAGCAGTGGCTACAGCCAGGAGGTGGTATGCTACACTGCAGGTAATATTCCTCAGACCCCCTCTGCTCCACGGCTTGTTCGAGCTGGGGTTACGTGGATCTCGTTGCAGTGGAGTAAAGTAGAAGGATGCACGCCAGAGGAGGTGATTTCCTACACCCTGGAAATTCAGGAAGAAGATAATGTAAGTACTGTGTTGCTATAAAGTGCATGGCTGAGACCAAGTTTTGATTTATTAATTGAAGATCACTGGGAAGAACATGGAGTGCAGCTTTGGAGGGCCTTCCAGGAGTACTGGGGACTTGGCAGGGTGGAGCTGTGCGATTTGCTCTGCTGCACAGCAGAATTAGGAATCCTTAGCTGAAAATCGGTGCTGTCATCCATGATTCCTTACAAAGCCACCCTGGATTCTGTGAGATCCAGGGCAGCTTGTCCTGAGCCAGGTCAGTCTGCCATGTCCTCCTGGCTGCTCCATGGTGGATTTGTGTTCTGTCATCTGTCACTTCCAGTTCTGTAGAAGGTTAAGCTGCCACAATTGTTTTTGTGCTTATTTTGCTGCAAAATTACTTTATTCAGGGCAGCTGCAACATGCTTCTTGTAGAGGAAAGATATTATGGCCTTGCAGCTTAAAAGTAGTAATAGTAACAATAATTAATATTATTGTATCTATATTACATATTTGTTTTTTCTTTTTGTTTTTTAAAGCACTCAGCTGTAAAGCCTCAGTGCTATAGATGTGTTGTAGGTACAGACTGACACAGGGAGCACTTTCTCAGACTCCTCAGTTATAGGAATTTGTGTGGTTTTGTATTTTTTTAGGATAGTGTGTTTCACCCAAAGTACACTGGAGAGGAGCAAGCCTGTACTGTGAAGAATCTCAGAAGAAGCACACAGTATAAATTCAGGGTAAAATCTTTTTCCTCTTGTCATTGTGTAGTGTTTTCTGCATTGGGTTTTTTCCAGGCACTATAGGGATCCTTTAGTGCTCCCTCCAAAACTGAGTCATCAAATGCAAATTTGCTTTATACTGTGGCCTAATGCACTAAACTGTTAGTTGTATTTTTGCTTTTATCACAGGAGATGCTCAGCCTTTTTTGGAGCAGTCATAGTTTCTCACTACCATGTGGAGGGATGTGTAGAAGTGTGGCTCGGGCTGTGAGGTGGTTGTAGTCAGCTGCTCCCAAAAACCTGGTCTGTGGTGACAAATCCCATCTCACCTGCACAGAATGGAGCCAACACTGTGAGGTGCCCAGGCAGCACAGCTGCCCTCCCCAGCCCAGAAACTGAAACTTTTCTGTCTCATGTGTCTGTGGGGCTGCTTCTGGAGCTGTTTTTTAGCAGTGTTGGTGTCTTCTACTCTGTGGATTCTTCTGAATACAGACCCCTGAGAGAGATGCTCTGGAGTCTTTCTGCAAGAACCAAGTTCAGTCATTTTCCTCTCTGGTGCTGAGGTCTTCTCTGCCGTGATTAGAGACCTCGTGAAGTTGCATGAAGAGCTACCCAAAGAACTGGGAAGTTTTTGTTGTGTCCCTCAGAGATGCTGGCCTTTAGCTTAGCTTTGTGAAAGCTGCCGTGGCTGGTGGGAGAAGAGGACGCTTGGTGCTTCTCTGCAGCCCTGCTCTCCAATAAAACGTGGATTTTACAAAACTGCTTTGGTATCAGAGCGGATTTGTAGCCTGGTGTCAGTGGCTACAGGCACAGCTTTGATCTGACTTTTATTTGTGGGATTACTGATACTCTGAATTACTTTGTTTTAAATAGCAGTTTGAAATACCTCCAAAACAAAAATAGCACAGCTTTTGTCATAGTTCTCTTTTTTTCTTTTATGAGCAAAATACTGCAAGTTGACACAGTTATTTTAAAAAGTGACTTTCTCTTTAAAGGGAAAGCCAGCAATGTTTTCATCTTAAACATGTCGTAGTCTAGTGCTGATGCAGAAATCACTGTGGTTTGTAAAGAAACATTATGGCAATCCAGTATCTGTTATTAGAATCCCACACGCTTTGGGCTGTGACATACTTTCCAGTTTGATGGCATTTGTGCAATTACTGCAAGAAGTCTGATGCAGAACTGCCAGAAGAGCAGCTGCAGTGAACAAACTCCTTGTGGTTTTGTTTCAGCTGTTTGCTTCCAACGTGGAAGGGAAGAGTTCTCCCAGCGAGGTCTTGGTGTGCACAACCAGCCCAGACAGGCCAGGACCTCCCACCAGACCCGTGATCAAGGGGCCAATAACATCTCATGGCTTCAGTGTGAAGTGGGGTAAGCCAGCTCAGGTTGTTCTAGTTCTGGAGTTTTAAGAAATTCAAATAAAATCATGTAAATATGTGTTAGAACTTAGGTTTGTCATGTTGCTTCTCAGTCCAAAGTTGAATGTGTTTGGAGAACTCAACAACTTTTTAAAAATTTTTTTTAAAAAATTTATTTTATATATTTTATTTATATGTATATATAATATATATAAAATAAAAATATTTTAATTTTTTTTAATATTGTAAAAGGTGTATAGAAGCTCTCGTGCTTTCAGAAGCAAAAATGTTTCTTTATTTTTGATGAACTCACTCAAGCACATCTTCAGGCCTTTCCCTCTCCATTTCATGTCCCAGTGCAGCTTCATTCCAGCTGCTTCCTTTATTAACAGGACAACCCTCCATGCAGCTCCTCTTTCAGTGCTTTTTCCATACATTTTGTTTGGACCATCATTATGCAGCAGCCTTATTCTGATTTATGCTGAAAACTGATGTCTGTCACGCACTGCTGCTGTGCATTACTTGGTGTAGTTAATGCGGATGAGTTAGTGGAGAAGGAGCTGAATCAGAAGCAGGTTTGGTCATTTTTTTGTTATCTCTCACTCCTATTCTTGCCTTATTTTTCCAGATCCTCCACAGGATAATGGTGGTTCAGAAATCCTGAAGTATCTGCTGGAGATTTCTCAAGGAAGTCCAGAAGGTAAACTTGAGAGAAGTTGTCTTTGTCTCCATTTCAATCCACTATGGCCACTGTAAAGAAGTCTTGACTCTTTAGGCTATTATTCTTATTGTCCTTAATGCCCTAATAATGTGATTGAAACAGAGTCGTGCTTTGCAGCGTTCCTCAGTGAGTTTGGGTTGGATTTAGGGAAGGTTTTCTAGTGGGTTTTTTTCAGCAACCCTCTTTTTTTAATAGTGATAGAATTTTAGCTTATATGGCTAAATCTAGAAATACTTTTTTTTATATTCATGTGCATATATTTGCACATTTATACATTATATATAATACTTATTTGTATTTATAAGTGTATGTATTTGCATGTGTTATGTCTTCACGTGGGAATTAATACTCATAGTGATAGTAATATCACTAAATAATGAATTTCCTGAAATACATCATTTGTGGAAGACCACATTAAGGATTTTCCTTTCTGCTTGAGGCTCCTAAACTTGTTGCTTTCCACTTCTCTGAATGTGGGTCTATCTTATTTTTAGCAAATCAGTGGGAAGTGGCCTATAGTGGCTCGGCTACAGAATATACCTGTACTCACTTGAAACCAGGCACTTTGTATAAACTCCGGGCATGCTGTATCAGCACTGGTGGACACAGCCAGGTGGGTATTATTTATTAAGGACTGTTGAGCTTGTATTGTTCAGAGTTTATATTTCTATTGTAGTTATATTATTTATATATTTATATATCTATTTGTATTATATTTATATATTTATATTATTTCTATTTATTATAATTATGTATATATAATTTATAATATTTATTTATAATATAATATTTATATTATAAAAGTNATATATGATGTGAATATATATATACATATATATTTATATTTATTTATATAAATAGAATTATTTATATTTATTTTATCTATTATTTATATTTATATCTATTTATAGATTAAATATTTTATATTTATTTATGTTTATTTATATTAGTTATATTTATATTTTTTCTGCTTTCAAAAGAAGGGGAATGTTTTCCCTGTAGCACAGTAAAACTACACTGATTGCAGTTAATCTCATGTTGCCGAATTTTAGATTTCTATGTGTACCTAATTTTCCTTTCAGCAAGCTGCAATTTAGTGAGATTTGGTTTCCTCAAAACCAATCTGTAGTTGATATTTATGTTAGATAAGACCATCATGTTTATCTGATGTGGCCACTTGCTTGAAAAAGGCCTCAGACTCTAATGTGCTTGACCCTGTATTGACTGGAGAGGCAGGAAGAGCTAGTTTGTTTAACAATTATCTTTCATATGGCTGAATTCTTTAATTTTTGGGTCCACTTTTTCAGACACTGATTCCTGTAATTCCCTTCTTTGATTTAAATTCCCTGCAGTACCTATACTCTTACTCCTCCTGCTTTGATTTTCTTTTCCTCATTTAAGATTGAGCACTTTAGACCTTGGCATTATTTGAAAACCAAGAAAAATCAGAATAGAGAGCCCAGTTTTGAGAATGTTAATGAAGGAATTCTATTAATTGTATTTGTAAGTAACGTGCTTGGTAGCATCTGCTCTCCTTTATTGTTTGTATGAATGTCCATGAAGTGGTGGGTGCAGAAGACAATCTGCTGAGCTGCTCTGTGGCCAGGGCTCAGTTTGTAGGGGTGGCCATGCCGAGGGTAACCGAGCTCTGTTCTCCCGCAGTGCTCCGAGAGCTTACCTGTCCGCACGCTGAGCGTGGCGCCGGGGCACTGCCGCCCGCCGCGGCTCCTGGGCAAGCCCAAGCACAAGGAGGTGCAGCTGCAGTGGGGTAAGCCAGGGCAGCCTCTGCTGCTGGAAACCTTTGCTGTTGGTGCTCACGGGCTTAGCCTTTGTTTCTGCTGCTCGTGTGCTGTTCCCTGGGAGGGCCAAAGCAACGTCCACTGAATCCCAAACGAGTCAGAAGTGCAACTTCCCATCGGCTGCGGTGGCTCTGTGTTGGATTTCTCAACTCCCCTGTCCTTTAGGTCTTGTGCTGTGCTCCCATTTTTGTTTTTAGCCCTGTCCCTCTCAGGGCTGTTAACCATCAGCTTCATTAGAATATCTATTTATTTCAAAAACACAGTGTGATTCAAAATCTTCTTTTAATTCCTTGACAATATTGGTTTGGCTGAAGTGTTTTGCTACTTCTAATATGTAACTTCTTTCAAAAATTTGAGTCAGAACATGTTGAGGGTTTTGGGTGGCATTTAAATTCTGATCCACAGTATAATACACATAATCTATTGGACACCTGTTATTTTGCAAAGATGTTGGACTACAGTCATGGCACTAAATTGTCCAAAAAATGCACATTTTTCAGAATACAAGGCACATACCAGTTTCCAACCATTTTTTCTTTTTGATTATAATCTTGCAGCATCCAAGTATTTTTGTGGTATCATTTGTTAAGCAAAATCCTGGATAAGTAAAATTTCTAACTGTCAAATCTATTTCAACACCAGTATAAAAATTCACCCAAAATACCTTGTTGCTTCCTGGAAGCATTTCGGTGGCCACTGTTTTTATATTGATTCTGTGGTACTGGCTTGTAACATAATGTGCTAGTATTATCAAATACAATGTTTTAATGTGAAAAAAAAAGGTGCCCACAGCAAAACAGATCTATCTGTGTCTGTACCAACACACACGTGTAGTATATGAAGTAAAAATTGGTCTTCCTGGCGCATGTCCTGATGTTATTAACAAATGATGTGATTCCTTTTAGATGTCCCTCCGTCAGAAAGTGGCTGTCCTGTCTCTGAGTACAGCGTGGAGATGACAGCCCCTGAAGAAGGGATTTCCGAGGTGTACCACGGGCCTGAGCTGGAGTGCACCGTCAGCAACCTCCTCCCTGGGGCCACCTACAGCTTCCGAGTGCGGGCCCTGAACGATGGCGGGGTACGTGCGCTGCCCTGGCCCCTCTGGGGCAGCTCTGCGGTGCTGCCACTGCTGCTGGGCAGGAGGGTCGAAGGGAGATGGGCAAGAGAAAATCGTGGGATAAATGCTTCAAGGGAACTTTGGAGGAGGAGCTGCAGTTGTAGATATGGTTACCTTTTATAAGGAGGTTTCAGGTGCTAATAGATTTCACTGGTCAAAATCAGCTGCTCCAAAAGGTGCAAAATCCCTGCTAAAAGTCATAGCTGCTTGCAAGGAGGAGTCTGTTTATTCTCGTTCCATTGCATTTCCTTCTTTCTGTTTCAGGTCTAAACAGTGTGAAAACAAGTACTGCAATTCCACCCAGGTGTTATGTTTTGAGGGAAACTCACATTCCTGATGATTTTTTGTGTTAATTTGAAAAAAGTATGTGCTTTATAGATTCAGGGAGATATTTTTGTTATATGATTTCCTTGGAAGAAGTGCCTTCCCTAATACATCAGAAATTCTGTCTGATGGCCATGGAGATCTGTTGAAGAATCTTTTTCTTTTTCATTGAGGTTTGGGTTGGTTCTACTTACCCTTGTGTCATTCCGAGGGTGTTGTATTATAAAGTCCCAGCAGAACTACATGCATTGATGTGTTTCTTCCCAGGAAATCTTGATGACAAACGTAACACAAAAGTTCAAAGGTACAGGGAGAAGTTCTGTTAAAACTTAACTTGGGTAATAGAAAAATCTGCAAGACTGTTAAACTGCTTTGTCTTAAAAATACCCACTGTTTTGTTTTTGTGAAAAATTAATTCAATGCACATTAAAAGATTAGATTTACTTGCTGGAATGAAAGCCCTTGCCTACCTGATAGCTTTGAGTATATGATGCCTCACCTTTTTTTTTAAAAAACTTTTTTTTTTGCAGAGCAGTTGCAAAGCACTTCTGGTTCCACCCTTTGTTAAATGAGGGGGCTGGTTCTGGTTTGGCTGGGTTTTTCTACCAGGTGCAAAATAGGGGACGATGTCCTTTACCAGATTCTTCCTCAAATACATCAGAAGTCAATAAATGAGATTTTTTGACATGTGCATTCTTTGTAAATCAAACCCAATCAGTGTTGGCCTTTCCTGATGACAGATGCTGACACATCTGTTGAGAAGTTTTCTGAGGTTCATAATTTCAGTGTCATTTGACCTTTTGCAGTGACTCATTTTTTTCATACTCACTAATACTGCATTACAAAATAAGTAAATATCAGTGTTTTTCCTCTAATTCCTTCCAAGTGAAGTTCCTTTGTTCTGGAGAACGATTTCTAATTAACTCGGGGATGTACTGAGCTAACTTCAGTCTTCCACTCAGGAGGCCTGAGAAAGGCTGTTTCCCTGCTATCTCCTGTCTTCGCACTGCTGGCTGAAGCCAGTTTCCCAGACTCCTGAAAATTGGCTTTTTTTTTGCTAATATGCATTTAAATTACTCTCCTAACACAGGCTCAGAAGTTGTCTGAGCTGAGCTGCCCGTGGAGCGCAGCGCCCACGGCGTGTGTGCAGCCTGTCCCTTGTCCCAGCCCGGGGCTCCAGCACATCCTGTCCTTTCACAATTGGCTTGGGGCAGGCATCTTATGTAAAAGAAGCTGGATATGGACTCCAGGATGTGCTTTGCTCTTGCTGTGCCCCTCTTTCTACCCGTGAGAGGCTGGTTGTGATATGTGAACACACTGTGCTGAGGTGAGGCAGAGAGACACAAACTGTTCCTGAGTGCCCATTCTCACTTTTGGGCAAACTGGAGGAGGTTCCTGCTCTCGTGGGCACTCACTGCCACACGGGAGGATGCACAAAGGGTGTCTGTGCTCTCTGCTCTTTTCTGAGCCCACCTCACACTTCGACTCTCAGTCATTTGTGTGGTCTCATCCCAAGCTCTGGTGTTGGAAGCCCAGGATGTCTTTGAGGAAGTTTAGTGCACTGAGAAGGTTTGTGTGCTGTTCTTGGGAAGCCCTTGAGGGCTTTGAGATGGGTGTACACCTGTATAGTAATATTAATATAATAATAATAATAATAATAATAATAATAATAATAATAAAAAATAATAAAACCTGTTCCCCTTCAGTACGGGCCGTATTCGGAGGCGACAGAGGTCACCACAGCAGCAGGACCCCCGGGCCAGTGCAGAGCACCTTCCCTGTCCTTTCTGTCCGACACACGAGTCCTGCTCAGCTGGGAGGTGAGTCAGGTGCCCTGGTTCATGCTCCTTTTGTTCCACCTTGCTTGTCCAAACCACTGTGGTCACCACAGAGCTCAAAAGTGAGCTCGAGAGCTGTTTACCAGTGTGGAACTATCTTGTAATGCGAGGAAACTCTGTGTAGAAACTATTCTATTGTAGAAAATCGTCTTCTCTACTTTTCTTTGGAGAACTGAGTAAAGTTGGTCACGAGTCTTCCAGACCAGCATTCAGACACAAGACCTCCTGCACTGGCTTCAGATGATAGAAGTGCTCTCTGCAAGCTTTTAGCACATCAACATGTTCCGAGTTGGAATTATGAAGACAAATATTTGATTTTGGCTGAAACTGGAATCTTGGATATGAAATTAACTCTCCATAAATGCTTACGATTTAGGGCTTTTCCCCCCCTCCAAAACTGTATGTCTCTTCCCCAAATATTTACTTTTATTTTAGTTTGTGTGCATTTCTCCTCCATTCTCCAGGCATTGGACTGAAGATAAGTGTTAGCTGAAGTGCTGTGGGGATGATTGCTGCCATTAAAGGAAAAAATGTTGTGTAATTAAGGCAGAAAAGAGAGGATGTTCCCATAAATAACATTGTGTTGTGGTTCAGTGGGGCTGTAGTTCTGCCACAGAGTTAAAATGAAAATCTAGCAGCCATTCCAGCCCTGCTTCCATTGGGTTCCTCCCCAAAACAATGCCCCTGTTGAGGAAGAAGTCACTGACACTCAAGATGCTCAAATAAAAGGATTTTGCTAACAGCCTATCTAGATACAACTATAATCTGCATTAAATTTCATAAGGAACAGGTGTATTTGGTGCAGTTTGGGGGTACTAATATTTTTTGCAACTAGAAATCGCATAGAGCTCTTAAATGCTACCTTTTAATGGTCAGGAATTTGCTCTCCCCAGCCATGAAGGGGATGCAGCAGTGGTTGTGGCAGGCTCTCTATTTATTTGAAGGATATATTTGTTTATTCTAGCTAAAAATGAAGCTGTGGTTTGCAGTGGTTATGTTTTCTTAAAGAGTGTCCATTTTTGGCTGATACGAATAAGAAGGACGAACAGTGAAGCACTGTGGAGTGTGGCTGGAGAACACACTGTGGTGCCTACTGTGATGCTTTTTTTTTTGCACATTGTTTGAAAATGTGCTTTTGGAGTTCTGAATGTTCCTGCTCAAGCAGCTGGAAGCTCTGAGGCAGAGCCAGAGAAGCTCCTGTGCCTGTGCAGGGTGGTCACTGTGATGTGCAGCGAGGCTCTGGATTCTTGCACTGGAAATTGCCAGTCGTGGTCACAAAGTCCTTGTGGGCCACACAGTACAGCTCTAGGTAGTTCTAAAACCACAATATTTTGGTTTGGGAACTGTGCTGTTTTGCCTGGATTGGCTCATCTCCAGCACATTCAGGCATTCATTTTGTGTCCCCCTAAATAAAGGGGTTGTGGGGATATATGGAAGAGGACAGGTTTAGATTAGATATTGGGAAGAAATCCTTTATTGTGAAGTGCTGAGACACTAAAAGAAGTTGCCCTGATGCCCCTGGATCCCTGGCAGTGTCCAAGGCCAGGTTGGATGGGGCTTGGAGCAGCCTGGGACAGTGGAAGCTGCCCTGCCCATGGCAAAAGTGGAATGAGGTGATCTTGAAGATTCCTTTCAACCCAAACCATTTGATGGTTCTGTGATCCCATGGGACTCTCGTTGTGGATGTGAATGTGCCAGGATCCACAATCCCATGTCCCATTCTGGGGCTGATGGGTGACTTCCACTGAGAGCCTCAGGCCAGCTCCTGCCTTGTTGAGGGTTCTTTTCTCAGCCCGTGGGTGACTGCTTCAGGCTCAAAAGGCCAGTTCTTCCAAAGCTGTGTTTTTATCTCTCAACTAGGCTGCACTAGATTGATGCTTTTTTTTGTGTTCTCCACGGTTGAGCTTCTGCCAAGCCAGTGGAGAGACAATTTATTCCTGAGTGTCCTGATGAAAAGCAAAGTAGCTGCGTACACTCACTCATTTCTCTGAATTTCAATCAGGTAATTTTTGTGCAGAATTGTCCTGTTTCAGTAACCTCTTAGGGAACATTAACTCAGTACATTTCCATTTGCTGCAGTAATGGTGTATTAATTTAAAAATAAGGGTGGTTGTTGGGTTTTTTTCCCATGTACTTTATTCCTTCCCCAGTGAAACACAGCGATCTGAAGTGCTCGTTTCTGAGCTGAACCACATAAATATTTGTGTTGCAGAGTCCTGAATGTTCTGGTGCTGACATCTCTGAATACAGATTAGAGTGGGGAGAAGAGGAGGAATCTCTACAACTTGCATACAGTGGCACAGAAACCTGCTTTGAAATCGGCGACTTGGCGGCGGCAGCGCATTACTGCTGCAGGCTACAGGTATGGCAGGGCATGCATTGCCATCTGGGATGCAAACAGAGTTTCTTTCCACTGCTGTGCTTATTTTTATCATTAGCCCCTCTGAAGTTATGTGCTCTCTAAGGCAGGAGGAATGCACATTTATTTTAAGCGATGCAGGCTAAAAATCGCTCTCGTGTTTTGTGACTTGCAGTGACTGATGCTTGCAACAGCCACTTTGCCCTCTGACACCAAAACAAAATAGTAATGGTCTAGAAAAAATTTTTAAAAATCGTTTTTTTGGTGGTAAGGAGAGGTAAATACTATCTACCTCCCAAATGGACATTGAAAATTCCCCTGGCTTAAATAATGAACTCCAGCATCTGTTTAATTTATCAAGTAAAGCAAAGCAGCTGAGTGTATAGGAGGTATCTGCCAGAAAGTGAGTTCACATCTTTGCTGTTTTGTCTCAGATTTGTGAGATTGGATCTCATGTAGTCTCAATATGATTTTTCTTTGATCTCATTCTCTCCTATTATTTTCAGTAAAAAGTAGCAGTTCAAATATATTTTATGTATCTGTATGGAAGTAAAAATACAGGACTTTTCATCCTTTATATCTATCTACTGAGAAATAAATGGAATTTAAAGCAAGTGGGAGTGAAGTAAAAATATTTTTACCCAAGATACTCTTGCACAAGATATATTTGTATGTGAAGGCAGAATACCACCACTAATCCAACCCAAATGCCCACCCAGCTGGTAACATGTGGACCACCCAGGGCCATTTCTTTGATCAAGGACAACATGCTTCTGTTGAGTGTTTCCTTCTTACATTTTTTTTAAACAGGATATTGAATTTTTTTTATTTTTTGGGAAGACAGTTTCGAGGAGCTGGCCAGCAGCCCAAGAGCTCAGACCCCACAGCTCCAAGTGCACTCAAATGTGTTTTGTGACTTGGCCAGAGCTGGTGTGTACCTTGCTCTGTCACTGTGGGGGAAGGAGAACGAGGGAATGTGTGAGTGGCTGGGAAGTGTGAGCCAGAAAGTGCCTCTTGTTTCTGCAAGAGGGAGAGCATTCAGCATCTGCTGGGCGGGGAGGAGACTGTGAGACCACTGCTGCGGGGAGCCCCAGGAAAATTTCATGTTAAAAATGGAAACAGCCAGCAGTGTGGCATCTTCGATTTCCAGTGGGTGCTTATTTCAAGCTATCTGCCACAAAAATGTTGCACGAATCTCCTCAGTTTTTAACGCAGCCAGTATAATTTAATCCATAGGCACAAGAGCAATAAGACGTTTTATAAAAGTCTGTCAGTGACTCAGGCATTACTTTCTGGAGAGTTTCATCCTCTGGGTCTGATCACTGTATTATATGGAGAAGAATTTCTTACAGGATACACTGGAATCTTTAAACAATTACATACAAAATACCCCACAACGTATGTGTAACAGACAAAGAAAGAAAGTTAAATAGTGTCAGAAAGTTTAGGTTATTTTTAAAAGAAAGGAGAGAATAATAGCTGTTTTTCTTATCTGTTAGCAGCTTTAACAGAAAAACCTTTTCCTTTTTAAAAGTAAAGATTCCCCAAACCACATGTATCCAGCCTCCTAATAAACACACAGTATTGCTATCTCAATCTACAATAATTCAATAAAAGAGGGAATTGAGGAATCAGGCATATCTAACTGCAGGGCAGACAATTGCCTTTACTGTTGCTCAACTCTTTTCCTGTAATGAATATTCCTGAAAACAATAGGGGCTTCTGCAAAGGGAAATGTTGTGTCATTTGGGGGTGGCAGGGGAAAGCATCGAGGCAGCAAAGCCCCATCAGTTATGGTGATGAGATTGTCCAATAAAGCACTTAAAAACCACCACTGACAATAAATTGCTTGGAGCAAGATACAAATTGCCAAGCACTGGTTTAGAGGCAAGACAAATCATATCATGGGCAGAGCACAACACAGGGCTCACTTCTAACAGCTCCAGGAGCGCTGCACTAAATAGAAGATTTCCCCGGAGCAGGATTTGTTTTGAAGGGCTTTTTAAAGGCTGACAAATCTAACTTTATTATCTCTTTCTTCAATTGAACAAAATGCCTCCTGGAAAAAAACAGAACATGGCTTTGTGTTTGTATTATGCAGGGCAGAAATAAGTTATTCACTACAGTTCAGCATAGATAAGAAATCAAACAATTGTTTGATGCCTCCTGTTGCTGCCATCAGAGTCCTGCTGGCAACAGTGTAAGCCTGGATTTTTGAATTAATTGTAATCTGATTGGAGACTGTAACTTTTCCAAATGTAAAGGAAATATGGATGGTGGAGGGTGCTGGGCAGTATCAAAGCTGTTTTTGGAGGTCTGTGCCTTCTGGACTGCTGTAGTTTCTCCTGTACTGTGTTCTATAAGCTCTTCCCATACCTTTTATGTGCTGGCAGGAGGCTGGGCTGTGTCAGGAGGAGCCCAGGCAGCAGATCAGGGAAGGTGGTATTGCCCTTTACATGCCATCCCTGAGAACCTGGAAGGCTGCATCCAGGTTGAAATAGGGATGTTCAGATGAGATATAAAGAAAATTATCACGGTGCAGGCAATTAAGGATCTAACAGTGGTCCAGAGGGGCTGTGCAATCTCCAAACCTTGGAATTTTTCAAGACCCAACTGGAAAAAAAGCCTGAGCAGCCTGGTCTGCATTGTCTGACCCTGACTGGAGTGGCAAGTTGGACTAGATGAGTCCCACAACCCCTTCCAGCCAAATGGTGTCACCTGTCACTGGCAGTGTGACTGACATTTGCCCTTACTAACCAAAATTTGCCACTGATGAAAAGTGGCATTATATTATATTCTTCATCATAATATAAATATGCTGTAGAACATCTCAACAAGGGCAAAGTGCTTTTTTTTTTCTTAATTAAAACAAAATAAAAACCTAAATAAGACTGTCTCAATCACAACAAAAGATTGGACTCCTAAAACATCTGAATTTTCCCTTACTGACTGAAGTTTGCCACTGATAAAAAGGTTATTAAATATCTATTAGGGAAGAAAGAAATACTCTCCATTTTTTCTGTGACATTCCTGAGTGGCAAAGGAAGATCCTAATTCCCTAGGATAGCAGAGGTATGATTCACTCTTTAGAAAGGAAGCCTGCAGTGCATATCCTCTGAAGAATTCATTGCACAGTCCGTCATTCTGAACTTGCTACATATGTGAAGGAGAAAAAATAAAATAAAAATAAAAAATATTTTTTATGTCCACCCCCAGGCCATTAACCAGGCTGGAGCTGGGCCCTACAGCGAGCTGGTGACCTGTAGAATCCCCGCGTCCGTGCCTGACGCTGTGTCCATCCTCTCGGTGCTGGAGGATGAGCCCGGGGGTTCCTGCCAGCCCTCCCCCTCCGTGTGCCTTGTGCTGAGCTGGGAAGAGCCGAGCAATAACGGGGCTGAGATCACCTCCTACAACATCGACCTGGGCGACGTCAGCATCCCCGTGGGAAACGTGACGAGCTATGTCATCGAGGGGCTGCTCCCCGAAACCTCGTACAGGTGAGTGCAGCTCTCATACAGCTGTTTTACACAGGAAGTGTTTGGGGCACAGAGAATAAATCAAAATGCAAACTCATAGCCCAAACAACCCGCCTAGGGAGCACCGTAATCTGCAGTCGTTCCTTGATGGAATGAATTGAGGTAGTTCATGTTCAAATATTTTTTTTCTCCCATGTTTTTTTCCTCTTTCTCCTCTCCGTGCGTTATCTCTGACGCCTCCTTCTTTTTGGGTTGCTCTGCTAAGGTAAGGTTACACTGGTAATAATAAATTCAAAAATAAATTTTAAAAGAGGAAAATTTTTTCCTCTTTCTCCTCTCCTTGCGTTATCTCTGACGCCTCCTTCTTTTTGGGTTGCTCTGCTAAGGTAAGGTTACACTGGTAATAATAAATTCAAAAATAGATTTTTAAAATAAGAAATAATTTAAATTTCAGTGTTACATCTCATGTATTTTCAGCTACTTAGAAGTACTCTTCCAGGGGTCTCAGTTATTAAGTTTTTGATCCCTGTGCAGGGTTAGTGATTCTCACACAATGAACTTCTGTTTGTATAGCTACAGCTATTTTTTGTCTCTGATATGTGGAGATTGATGAAAAGATAATCTGAATTTGAAAACAATTTATATTCTTTCAGAGTCTAAATTGCTAAGTGGCATTGCCAAAATTTTATTATTTTAATGATCAGACTTATATGTTTTCTCCCTATTTGCTAATTAAAAAAGAAAAACGGTTCCATGCAGGCAATGAATAGCAATACAACAGAAAATGTGACAAAAGAAATTCTATTTATATACTTTTCTAATAAAGACTGAAATCTGATCACACCGTTGTAAAATTAGATATGGAACAGATTTGCTGTAACATTTTTCTTTTTTTTACTTCGTATTCAAGGTCACAATCCTACAGGCCTTGTAAATGATAAGTTCATAATTCAAATTTTTTCCTGTACCCCAAAAAAAGAGAACTTATTGTAGCAAGGATACAAATACATATAAACACTGGAAGTTCTTTAAAGTGAGGAGCATACATTGCTTGCTGACAGATCATTCATCTAAAATTGAAGGGTTTGTCTATGGATTGGTCACCCAACTGTGGAAATACATCATCTTTGGGCAGTCTTGTGTTCCCTGTTTCTCATTGTACGTTTGTTCACCCAAGAGCCAAAAAAGCTGAAAAGGGAACTTTGAGCAACTCAGCCAAGAGAGAATGTGCCATTTAAATTCTTCACCAAAGTTTTACTTCTTCTGCCTCTTTTTTAGCTGTTTCTACAGCTTCCTTTAGGGAAATGTCGTTGTCTTCAAAGCCTGGAAATGGAGATTGGAATGATTTTTTTTTCATTATTTGGTAAAAAGCACCATATTAAAACACATAGTTTTAGTCAGGGTTTCTGCCTGTCTTTGATCCAAATGAAACAGCTAAAGCCACAAGCATTAACTGTTCTAAATATTGTTGCAAGACTAAGTTCCTACTAAAAAAAAACACTGAAGAGCACAGATCAGTGGATGACTGATCAGAAGTAATAATGTAGGAAAGCTCTTTTCTTGAGTAAAATGGGAGAAAGTAACCCCAAATCATGCACCTCATAACTATCAGGGAAGACAAGTGACTGCAGCTGGACTGCAATTGTATCTTTTCTATAGTTTGAAGTATTATTTTGTTAATCAAAAATAGATATGTCAGAGTGTTGTGATCATTAGCTTTTTCATTGATATTTCTTCATCAAGCAGATCTTGACACCTGTCTTTGATCAGGGAATGTCTGCCCTTATAAAAAAATCCTTAAGGAACAGGATTATCAGGCTGGGTGCTAAAAATTGGTGCATTTTCTGCCCTCCCTGGTTGAATCAGAAGAATGTTTCAGAGCATCCCTGATCTCATTCTCTACATTTCTCCACTGATGATTCTTCTTTTCGTGTCAGTGTTGTTTAACACAGCTTACTATTCTCCCTCTCAAGTGTTTATTCCCTGCTGTGTTTAAAAACAGTGAACATATTTTCCTAGACTAAACAAGCCAAGTACTACTGGGGTTTGAGATTCTGAACTCTCTTGCCAAAATTTCAGCAGAATTTGAAGTAAATCAGCACAGGGGTTATATGTTTAGGTTGAGCTGGAATTCCACTGTCAACGATTTTGGTCGTGGGAAACCAAAATTGAAAGCGAATCTTGGTTATTAATAATCCAGGAAGTCCAAACCTGGAAATTTAAGTGGTTTTGGATAGGGGGGTGATTCTGACAGCCTGTCCATGTGTGTCCACCCTGTTGGAGCTCTTAGCTTAGGTCTGGCACTGCTTTGCTGTGAGTTTCTGTGTGGCAATGGCCACAGAGGAGCAGCCCAAGAACGCACAGAGCAAACTCCAGGCTCTCTGCAGAGATGGGCTCAAAGCTGGCCAGTTGGATGCTTTGTCGCAGTAACAAATCCAACCAGCATGCCACGAGAAGGAAATCCTTCCAAAACACCCCAAAGTGCATTTAGCGCAGGAGGAGCTGGAGCATGGCTCTGTCACACTGCGAGTGGCCATCGTGGGGCTGAGTCCGGGGGATTCCAGCTCACGCACAGCCCATGCCTCCCCCAGGCACTGTGTAAACATCCTGCCTGGTGAGCAGCTGCAGAAATATGTCTGAGTTCTGCAGCCTCTCTGCTTTATTGACATAGCCACCAAGCTCTGGAAACTCAGATTATAGGGTAATGTACTTGGCCTGGTTTTCTGTGGACTGATGTAACTAGGAGTGAGTTAATAAATATTCCACAATAAATAAGTATTCAACAGTCACAGAAACACCAATTTTCTATTACACTCTGTTCCCAAGCTTCACTTAACACATTCCATAGATAATTGTGCTCTGCTGTTGAGATACTTCACTGCAAAACAACTTCCAATTTTTGAGAATGCTTCTTCTCCTCTGAAGTTACACAGTGTACAGAAATATATCGTTTCATTGCTGAATTTTAATAGTGACGTTTAATATGGTTTAGGAATAAAAATTCTAAATGCTTCAAATTTTTAAACCATATCAAGGAAAAGATCATCCAAGATGGAGAGAAAAGTGGATGTGGATGCTCAAATTAGCAAAGTTTAGGTGGTCTATAAAACAAAATATGTTTCAGAGTGGGAAACTGGGTCTTCTTCCAGGAGTCTTGAGTGGGGATTTGTGGGGCAGTGTGTGATTGCAGTTCATCATGTCCTGGCGGATGCTGCTGCTTCCCCTCCCCTTTGGAAGGCATTTTAACTCCCACAGGTTTCCACAGGCACGTGTGGTCCAACTGGTGGCATTTCTCTTATGGGAACTGAAGAATCAAAGTCTTCTCATGTCAGCCTCTCAAATTAATTCAGAAGTTAATTTTTCAGTTTATTGGAATACTATACGAAGGATTTTGTGACCAATCTGAAAATAGCATCCTGTTTAGTGTGTTTATTTCCCTGGGTCAAGAATCTTTTAAGAGAGAAAGGTCTGTTAAAGATCATTTCATGGTTTCTAAATTTGTCTAGTCTGATTTATGTTTTTTCTTTCTAAATGTTTAAAAGTTGTAGTGGGAAAATGTGAGAATACAAATATTATTGGTCTGGGGTCTGCAGAATGAGGCACTATTCCTAAATACAATCTACATTTTCAAAAAACTTATTGTCAAATTGTGATTGTCAGATTGTTAAACCATCTTTCTTTCCAAGAGGATGTTTGGGGTATTTTCACTTAGAAACCATTAGTGGAAAAGTTGGAAGGAATTCAGGAAGTGGTTTTACTGCAAGTATTTCTACTTGTCTATACCGTACTTTTACATGAAAATAAAGAGTTGGTTTTCCCCAGTACCAGTTCTGTAAACGGTAATTGGTTTCCACTTTATTGTGGATGTTCTTTTGCCCACCCTGGCTGTGCCACCCAGCTGGGAAAGCTCAGTGTCCCAGGCTGGGGCAGGGACATGAGAAAGCACCTGAGCTGGAGCAGAGATGGTGCAGTGCAAGCTGTTCTCCCACCACATCTGCTCTGCCCTTCTCCACATGGTCCTTCTTTCTCCCTTTTCTGTTTCCCTTCTTCCTTCTCCCCGTGCCTTTGGGCTTTGCAAAGCCTCGTGTCCATTGAGGAGACTCTGCTGGGGTTCAGAGGGAGGTGACACCTGGGTTTGGGCTGCGCTGCCACGTGCACAAGAAACACAAAATTGTTGTTTGTGTGTGTCTGATGAGGCTCAGGCCCTGGGAATGATAGTGGCAATTTACAGAGCTTGATGGTGGTGCAATCAGCAGAAAAGAGTGGCCACATCAGCCATGTTAGAGTCAAATAAATCAATTCCTGCTTTCCCAGTGTCATCGTTCATTTGTAGAGATGCCTGTCTGTTTTTAAGGCTTAAGAGTTTCCATCAGTCTTGCCGTGCTCCAGCGTCAGAAGGGATGTGTGTGTGTGTGCATATTTGTGTGTGGCACAAGGGGGGAGCAAGGACTCTGTGCAGCAGAGGAAAGCCAGAAAAAAAAAGAGTGAAGAGACACATTTTCACCTTGTGCAAATACCTGGCGAAAGCAAGAAAAATTAATGCAGGTGTATGTTCGTGCATGTAGCTAAAAAGCACATCTATCAGCTTCTCCTTAAAAAATGTGATATTGGAGAGGGATTCATTTCGCTCACTGCTTGTTTTGGGGTGTGGTGGAAATTAGCTGAAGTTACAATGCTTGAGGACAGGAGAGGCTTTGTTGTTGCTGGGACTTTAATACCAAATAAAACAAAACAAAAGGCTGTGTACTCTAGAGCACGCTGCTGTAATCAGTCTACAAAAACAATGTTTTGTAATATAGCTGTTAGTGCTTATGTGCATATGCTAATGGATATCTTGCTAGAATCCAGTGAAAATTAAGGCAGGATTTGGGTTTTTTTGTTGGAAATACCATTAAATGTAATCAAATGATGTAATGACTCTTCAATCTAAAGCAAACCAATAACATAATATGAAGTAAGAGAAATGCTTATATTAATTACACTTCTTCAGACACTAGAAAAGCCTTTTGTTCTTTTTATGTCAAATTCTTGTAAGCCGCAGCTGAAGAGGAGGCTCCCAGTAGGTTTTTTTTATGCCATCGACCCTTAGGGAGGAGGAGCGTGAGTGTAGTGTTATGAAGTGGTCAGGATGCATTTCCTGAAGCCAGGAAGGTTAAAAGGAAAGGAAGAAGGTTAAAGAGAAAATGCAGCTCCAGAGCAAGCAGTACATTACCCCTGGTCATGGCTGGGTCAATAAGCAAAGGTTTAAGCACACGTTTGCACATGGCTCTGTACACACACTGCAATCCCAGTGTACAGTGGCTTTAGCTGACTGATCAATAGATTAGACTTTATTATTTTGCAATATGTTTATTGACAGTTTAACCCTTTATGTTCTTGAAATGCAGAAAATATAGTTTTGGGGGTTTTTTCTAATGGGGAATATTCTCTGGAGAGTTTTTTTCCCTATCCCTTTAACATATTCTTTTCCTGACGGTAGAGCTGAAAGCTTGCTCTTCAAAGCAAAGTAATTTTTCATGTGTTGTTTGTGTGAACTTGCATCACTTTATGTTCTTCAGTCAAAATAAGTAGCTTTGCCAACAAAGACAGTTCTTCTAAAGTGACTTTACCCATGAGAAAATACAAGGCTGCTGTGCACAGGATTTCCAGAGTAAATGGCATCTCTCCAGCTAACTAAACAAGGCTGAACTATCTCAAAAACTTAATTAGTTTTCTCCATCCTGGTTTTTCTTATTTTGTCTTTGATTTAAAAAACTTTTGAAACCTTTCAGGCTCATCTGTACCAATATTTCTATTTATACAGTCCTCAAAACTGCTTGAAAATGCAAATTTCCCATTTTTGTTATGGTGCTGTTGATGGTACCATAGTTAGCATAGTCAGAGATTGCTGCCTCTCACTCATCTCAGATTCTCAGTGTTCTAATTATTAAACTAACGTGCTGACAGGTAAGAGAAAATGAACAATCAGAAGGCAGGAGTCATTATCTTAAGAAAGAAATAGAATTTAGAAGACTGGCTCAGTCTTGAGAGTATTTCCAAATTCAAGCTGCTGTGACCAGGTGGTCACAGAAAGCAGGTGGTCTGCTTTTCTTCTTGATGTCCTCAATGTGATTCAAACAGCTCAAGGGCTTTTGCACATCTTGTGGGAATCACTTGGGTCCAACTTTTATTTGATCTCATAGATAGTTCACTGGCAGTTAATATTTCTGCAGTTTGTGACAGAGTGTGGGAGGTTTGTGGATTTAACCTTCTCCATTAGTTCCTCCCAGCAGAGTTTCCTGTGCTTAAATAGTGAGACACTGAAATAACACTGCCCTTGGGTCTTCAGGGGTGTTTGCCAACATGGGGATAGGTTTTGTGGCAGTGACAGCAGTGCTTTCACTAAATGACTTCACCTCAATTAGTCCATGATCTTGGTTAGACAACCACAGCACAATTCTGCATTTTTTTGTTTGTTCATGGTTGGGCACTTCACGTTTCCAGGCTGTGCTTGTTCCTGTGCTGCTGTCCCTTGTTCAGGTGGCTGAAGGGGCTGTCACCAGGTGCTGAGGTTGCTCACCCAACCCTTCCCCTCTGCCTTGCTGCATTTCTCACATCTTCACTGCAGCTCCTACAATCTCAGCAAGATGATACTTGTTGTGTTAACAGAACCTTCCAGTTTGCCACAAAAAGCACTGGGAGCTGGGATTGGGCACTGTGGCAGGGATGGAGCAGTCACCTCCAGAAGGCTCTTTTCTTGAGATGTTTTTATACCCAGAGTATTGTGAAAGCACTTTAACATTTCTCTCCTTGCTGTTTGTTTTAGGATCAGGATCCAGGCTGTCAATGAAATTGGAGCTGGACCTTTTAGCCACTTTATTAAAGCAAAAACCAGGCCATTACCACCCTTACCTCCACGGCTGGAGTGTGCTGCAGCAGGGCCTCAGAGCCTGAAGCTGAAGTGGGGAGACAGCAGCTCCAAGCTTCACTCTACTGATGACATGGTCTATATTTTGCAGATAGAGGACAGAAATAAAAGGTAAGAGAGATTAATCGTTTCTTTGGGCTAATGAGAAAGGATTCTGGTTCATCGTAACGCAGTTGTGAATGAAAGAAAAATGGTGTTTTCCTGTTTGCTTTGTGCCTATAAATATGTACAAAATACTGTTTTAATAGGCATTCTGCGGCTGTAGTCTGAGCAAGTTACACAGCAAAGCTGTAAATGATACAGAATCACGGAATCATTAAGGTTGGAAAAAACTTCTATATCATTGAGTCCAACCATTAACCTAATACTGCCAAGTCTAGCAGAAATAAATCCTGTGCTGGTGAGATTTTAACATAACCCTGGCTTTTCTGCCAGTAAATTTAATATCAGGTTTCATGGCAACAGTGCTTTATCTTTTAGAAAATGTGAAACAAAGATACTGCACCCAGCTTGCTGTGTGTATTAATAAAGCCAAGGGTTACAAATCACAGGTCTAGGAAAGGTAAAACTGAGCAGAACAATGTTTTTTGGGCAACATGGTGGTCATGATTTTACAGCCGTAATATTTTACGGCATTAGAAAATATGAGCTTGGCATCAGCTTGGTAGTGCCACAATAATTTTGAAATAAGGTGTGCAAGAAACAAAAAAAAAAAATCTGTGTTTAAATTAAACAGTCAGTGCTGAGCCAAAACTACCTTCTCATGTGAACTTTGTATGGGAAGATATGCTATTGTAGCTCCAAAGCTGTGATGTGATATATTAAATTAAAAAAGGGAATGAAAGAAAGACAATATGCAAGTAGTGCCTAACAGTCGGAGCTCTTCAATGAATAAATATCATAGATGGCTCATAATTTACTAAGAAACACTCTCAACTACTTCAATTAGGTAAAATAAGTGACTTACCAAGTAGATAATCCTTAGAGACCTTCAGCACAGATCATAATTTGATGCAAATTATCACAATTCCTTTAATTTAAATAGAGCTGTGCTGAGTTTATGCCAGCTGAAGATCTGGCCCAAAAGCTCTAATTTTAAGCAATAAACCCACCATGAATAATGCCTTAATACCTCCCAGTATCTCAACTGTATTGATGCAGAGAGGGTACGTGCTCCCCTGTATTAATCCTGAGAGGTGTCCAATGAATATAAATACCCATTTGAAAGTCTGACTGGCAAAAACAGTTCCCTCTGAGAGCAGTGATGCTTGGCAGGAGCCCATCACCTGCAGCACCCTGGGATTCAGGCAGCTCTAAAGACAGATCCTGCAGGCTGCTTTGCTTTGCTTATATGTAGCACTGCAGGTAGGATGGTGAAGAGCTGTAAATTGTTTTTAACCTGTCTTTATACTGGGCAAAATAGAAGTTTCCTTGTAAGAATAAAATATTACCTTGCAGCCGGCAAGGAAGGCTTTTTCCTCCTTTGCTCTGGCATGAGGCTTTAGCATGTTCCTTTGCTTTTGCACAAGCTTTTCCCACTGCTAATGGTCTCTCACGAGTTGTTAATTAGGAGCAATTTGAACTTTGCACTCTGCTGGATCTTCTTAGCTTTGAATTTGGCTTCTAGTCCACCTGAGCTCCCAGAGATGCAGAGAAATTGCTCCTCTACATTGTGCTGTCTCCTGCTTGGTCAGAGCCCTTGCATGAAATGGCTCCCTTGGGTGTTGGGTTTGTAGCAATGAGCTCAGGGAATCCCTGAAAGGAGCCAGAGCTGGCGCTGATGAATCCATCCTGGAGTGGCATGGCTGCACTGTTGTGTTTGAGGGCAGTTGGAGCTGGCAGGTCCTGGCAGCGAGATCTGTTTGTTCGTTCCCTGTCCAACAATTCCTCTTTGCTCTCCATTGTGTTCATGGGTCACAGTGAGAGATGCTCCTGTAAGGTACAGTTCTGTAGCTCCAGGAGAGCTGTCAGCCCTCACAAGCAGGGAAGGACAGCCCACACAGGAGCTGGGGGAAGCAGCAGGTGGTTCCAGGGGTAGGAGTCCTCTGGGAGATCATTCCCATTAAATAAACCCTCTTGAGACTGAGGGGCTGCTCACCCCTGGCTGTGCTTGTGGAAAATACTGGAATGTGGTTCTCTGAGCATCAATTGCACATGCTAAGGCCAGTAAATTGTGGACTTCTGAGGGAGGAATTAAATGGAATGGATAGAATAGAATAGAATAGAACAGAATAGAATATTTTAGCTGGAAGGGACCTGCAGTCACCCAGCGAGACTGCCTGGCTTGGTCAGGGCTGACCAGGTTAATTGTGTTGTTAATTGTCCAAATGCCTCTGCTTCACTGACAGATGGAACTGACCACCGCTCTAGGAAGCTGTCTCTGGTGAAAGAATGACACAGAATAAAAGAGCTCAAAGGATGTTTTGGAGTCGTTATGGTTTGAAAGAGGTGCCATGGTGTCCCCTCTGTTGGGAGAAGAGATGGTACATGATTCAGGGAAAGAGGCTGTGGTTTAAACATGGATAACTGAAAAGTGACCTCTGTCATATCCCTGGTCTTTCAGGGGATATTGTTACTATATTCCCTGAGATATCTGAAATTACTGATAACAATGTTTTATTGAAATCCCTCAACTCAGTATTAAAATTGTCTCTTCTTTGGTTTAAAAGAGAAGTTACCTTTAGAATGCTGTTGAAGCATTTTCACTTGCAGAAATATAAAGATGAGCAAGTTCTTTTAGAAAAAGGAATAATCAGTAGTCCCATCCTTAGCCAATAGCTTTAATGGCCTTTTGGTAAAGAACCAGTTGTGGTTTTATGTAATGATAGCCAGCCAGTGCTCTCCAGTGTGTCCTGGTCATTAAGGATTGTTTTTAACTCTTCCTTTCTGTAATGAGGTGTAACAGGCCAGTTGTTGGAGACCAAATGTTTCATTGATTGCAAGACCTGTGAAGCAAAATACTTGGAAATCTTCTGGCACTGATTAGTGTGAGGGCTTGAAGAGATGTGCACATCAGAGATGTACCTGCATTAGCTCCCATTAGCTCTTTGGGGTGTGACATTTAGGGAGATGAAAGTAGCATCACTTGTCCTTTCAATTATGGGTAGCGCTGAGTGGAAATGAAGAAAAATCTGTTTCTGGAAAGCTCAGTACATAGAAATGTTAGTTGAGAGTAAGTGACCTTTACATAAAGAGGACTATGAAATTTCTTTCCTTTTTAAATAAACTCTCAGTTGTGACTTAATTTTCTAATTGTGGTAATGTCAAGAAATTTATGTTAATCAAATTGCACTATTTTCCAGAATAGTATGGATTTTTCCTCTCTGTGGATCAAACTAACCTAATTAATGCTTTCTTTTTTTTTTTTCTTCTGTACTGGTAATTAATCTTTAGTTGTTCCTACAACTAATTACACCTCTTAGTGTCTTAAAATGCTCACAATATCCAGTCTGAAAGGGAGAATTAGCAAGTAAATTAGTAGTGGGTCATTTATAAGTTGCTTGTGTTTCTTTTAGATGACTGTATGTTACAGTTGAGGTATATTCTGTGATTTTTGTGTGTGTGCAGAATTACAATAAATATATACATACATAATTACATTTTAAGGGAGAGTCATTGGTAAGGTTGACTGAGAAACGTCCTAAACATATTCTTTAGAAACATCACGTAAGGATCATTAACAATTCTGCCACACTTCTGCTGTCCTCACTTGGTGGTAGTAGGGAGTGGTTGAACATGAGCCTCAACGTGGGTGTTTGCTCTGCTCTGACTTGAAGGAAAGTAGAATAGAAACACGGAGGGATCAGTTGCTGAATGTGCTTCCCTTGCCTGATGACTTTTGCATAATCGTTCCCTGGTTACTGGAAGTTTCAAGCAGTCTAATTAAAAAATTGTTTACACTCCTGATTTGATCAAGACAATTTGCACCCATTTTAACAGCAATTACTGTTATGTATCAGTCCTACTGGCTTGTGAAATTCTATTAAAATACAAAATCAGATAAGTTAATGTATTTTTGCAAAAACCTGCAGGAAGAAATCATTTTCATATTGGGTAAAACAGTGATAAAAGCAAATTAAGAATGAGCACCAAGACAGATGGCATGCTACAGTTTCCACTGCAAGCCTGGCTAGATAGAAAGTGAACATTCAGAGAAGTTTTCCAGATAGACTGTTTTTATATTGCTGCACTGTGTAGGTGAGTATTGCTGTTAATAATAGTGATATTTATGTTAGGAGCATTCTGATCAGGTACTTGGGGCTTTGCAAATGAAAAAGAAGAGGGAGAACTGTTCCCAAGAGTAAAAAAAGTTAACTTGTTAATACATCTCAGCTTTCTTCCTGGAAACAGGAGTAAACCCACATTTGTAGCAAGTGTGAGTTCATTGTATGTGTGTCATTACTTGAGACAAAGGAAGGTGTGAGAAAATCACATTAAATGTGTCAGGTGAGGTGTGTCAGCTCTTAGGAAGCTGGCAAGACACAGAGTGATGTGCTAGTCCGTAAGTATATTCAAAAAATCCCTCCTTTGGTCAGAAATAAAATTTTCTCCTTTATTTTGATCTGTGCACATCTGCAGGTACTTCAGATTTCACAGATAACTGAATATTCCAGACAGCAGATCATAAATAAGAGCAGCATCCAGACCCAAGATTGTCACTGTAATAAAAACTATTTTCTGCAAATCTGTAACAGCCTTGTAAGAAAAATAATGCCTTGATTAGAGTAATGACTCTGAAGTTTAATCTCTAAAATAGTAATTGTGGCTCAGCTTAGTGCGACAGGATCACATTGTCAGTTTTTCCAAGAGCACATTTTTGGGTTCCAGCTTCACTTTGCTGACGTTGGTGAGGCAGAGACTGAGCTTGGCTCCCTTCTCCAGCTCTGCTCAGGTTCCTGGGGCTGTCACAGCAGCAGCTGGGACACGGTGTGCTCGGTGAGCATCGTTTTAAGGCCCATAAACACTTTAGTTGCTGCCACACTGGGAAAGTGGCTGTAATGCTGCACGAGGAAGATAAACACACGTGGGGCTGTCAGAACATTACTCTGCTGCTCTGAAAAGTGTTTGTTCTCTTTTGGTTTTAGCTGTAAGCCCACTCTTGTTTATATTGACTGTTGATTATTGACAAGGTGTTGTCGCTGCCTCATCATCTGCTTCTCCCTGACTGTGTAATTTCGAGAGGCCATTGGATGCTGTCCCTGATTTCTCCCAGATCTTCCATTCAAATGCTGTTAATTCCCATTGAAGTTGTGCTCAGTATTCTCCACCCTGCCTGTTCCTTGCCCCCAGATGTGGCTGCACGCAGGAATCATCTGTCAGGTGCTTCACTGCTCTGTCTTCCATTCCTCCTGAACGTGCCCAGATGCTTCTTCCAAAAAAAGCAATTTTTCTTGCTATGATGGAGTTTCTGTAGGCTGAAATACTTCAATTCTCAATAATTCCAGACATCTGACAGGTTACTATCTGTTGTAAATATGGGTTACAAACTCAAATCCAGCAGAAGATGAAAGATAATCTAGTAGAAACAAGCTAAAAATCGATTTTTGGCAGTAAGTACCCTTTGTCTAGCCTGCAGATGTGCTAGATAATTCAGGGAGAAAAACCAAACTCTTCCCATCTGACTGTTATCATTTCTCTTCCTGCCTTTTTTTGTTCTCCACTTAGTTTTGCTTTTTTAAGCGTAAGGAAGGAAATGTTATCTCCTTTGCTGGGTCCTGTTACTATTATTCATAGAAACAAAAATAATGTTGACAGTGGTGAGCATACTTTATAATACAGATATTATATATAATATTATATATTATATGCAGATATTATATATTATGTGTTGTATATTATGTATTATATATTATATACAGATATTATCTATAATCTTATATATATTATATATATTAGATAGATAGATACAGTTTTCTGAAAGGAGTCTTCCAGAAAACAGATCTTCAGGTCAAAGGGACCAGTTCATCCCATCTGTTTGGTCCACACCTCATTTTAGGACTGGAAGCCAGGGTTGGGGAGGTTGTCAGAGCACAAAACTTTTGGGGAGCTCTTGTCATGTGTTTGCCTTCCCTCAGCACCTGCCTGCAAAAGGAGATCCCAAAGAGTTGCTTGGAAAAGGTGCCCCAAAGCTGAAAGGATTGGGTCAGCCTGGTACTGTTTGTAGGAACAGTTGATGAATGTGGGATACTGCAGATGTGAAGCTTTTCTCTTTCAGGAGAATGTTTTAAAATACAGCAGAAATGAAAGGAGTTGTGTGTTGACTTTACTCCTTCATCTCTGAATTAGATGGTTTTGGTTTGAGGATTCCCTTTCCTTGTTGCCACCTGCAGTGCAGGGACCTGCTAGTGGGGAGAGAAAATCACATAAATCAGAGTGTTTGATAATGTTCCGTAACCAAATTAGAGGAATAGCCCAAGAAAGGTGGGGGCAGTAAATGTGTAGGTAACAGGAAGTTGCATTAGTAATATTAAAAGAGCTGTGGATTTCAAGAATTGGGAAATTCTTGTGCTTTAGTTTCTAATTAAGCAGGTGCCTGAGTGTGCTGATGTGAAGCCTCAGGTCTCCAGGTCAGACTGGTGCTGTATTAATGTTTCTCTCCAGCCAAAATCTTGGCCTCTGACCGCATGTTTAGAGAGCAGTAACAGAATCACTCAGGTGGCTCTTTCAGCCTTCCTTCCTTGCCCCAAGATTGCCATCTTATTTAGTGTTGTACGGTAGAATTTCTTTCAAATTAAATTCTTGTAAAAAGCAATGGGTTGCCAAAATATAAACACAACCCGAGAGTTTGAAAGGGAGCCTGCTGCTCAAAATGTGCTGGGAATTAATGAGCAGAGGTAGAGCAAGTACATTCATATTGTTCTGCTCAACTGGAAGTGACTGAAGTGGAGGAAACAAAATAGCTGCGACATGCAAAATACTTCCAAGGAGATCTTCACTGAGAATAAAAGGGTATTGATGAAAAACTAACAGCAGTGGTGTCTCCCTAACAATCACTGTAGGACATGATGTTCTCTCTCTCTGCTGTGTGCAGGTAAATGAATAATCCGTGACTGGTGTGAGAGTGTCTGGGAAGGGAGAATTGGGATTGCTTGAGTGAGATGGGGGAGAAGGAGCCTCTGGGGAGTGTCTCCATCCCTGGAGAAAGTTGCTTGCCTTTTGGTATCTGTTGTTAATTTAGTGGAGAGGAGAGGCAACACTGCAGCGTGGTAAGTTAGAATAATTCAGGTTTAATTGTGGATGGTGTGAACTTTAAAAAGGAAAATAGAGCTATATTGAGAGTGCCAGTGATCACAGAGGCTGAGTGTTTGCAAAGGCAGGGTGCTGGTTAAGGTATATAGCCTATTGTCTTTTGAATTCAACTGGGCAAACCTCGGAAAATTGAAAATGTCTTGTTTTGAAGAAGGTGTGAGAGAGATAGGAGGCATGGAAGATTTCCATGCACAAATTAAGTCAACTTTCAAATGCATGAGAGATTAAGTCTTTGCAAAGAAGCTCAGAGCTGACTTGCTCTTGAGGAAATGTTTGGAATGAGGCCTGGATGAAGCACAGTGAGCAGTAACAGCCTTGCCAAGAAAGCGAAGGTATACAGAGCTCATGTTCAAATGTGCTTTTTAAATTAGATTTACATTTTAAAAATGCAATTGCAATAATATGAACAAGTTATCTTACTTTAGATAATTTTTAATGTGTGCAGACCTCTCAGTAGCAATGTGCAGTTACTCTGATTGACTCCACTTTAAATTCATTGTGGTCCTTCAACAGAAAGCCCCAGAGAGTGAAAAAATACTGTAGGATATATTGCTCCATACATGAAGCCACCAACATCAATTAACTGCACTGTTTTTAAAAATAACAGAAATAATACTGGAGGATTATAGTGCCTACTTTATACATGAGGAAAATATTACCATATCAAAAAATCACTAGTATTTTGAAGTTAGTCTTTCATCTTCATTACATGCCTTACAACTGCATCTTCCAATACAATTACAAAGCATTACTATCACAATAAAGCCCAACACAATTGAATTTGGTTGGCTTGGTCATCAACCTTTCTTCTTCCAAAATTGGAAGCCTTCTTTCTTCAAAGATGGCCAAATCTCAGAAGTTTAAATGTGCTTCCATTACAGCCCAGTGGTGCAAGCTTTTCTGTAACAGTTCTTGCTTTCCTTACTGATGTTTTTTGAGATAGAAAAGTAGGAATGAGTGGAGATGGGAACTGGATGGGAGTATTGGTATTAACTGGACTGGGAGTATTGACAATTGACAGAAGGAGCTCAAGTGTTTTTCCAGATCACTTCCTCAATTTTTGAAAGTGTTGGTCACCTTAGTCATATCCAAAAGGTGACAATGTCATTTGAGTCATTGTTTTTGACCATATAAATGTCTGGGAAATGTACCTTAGGCCCAGCCTGGGGTAAAGGTGTGCTTTCCTGTTAGTGGGAAGATGCACTTTTCCTCCCTTGCTTAACTAACTCCACAGATGATTGCAAAGAGGTCATTAGTCTAAAATATGCATATGGTCTAAAATATGCTCTTTTCTGCTCTCTGTTGCCCTTGGATCAGGGTCAGACAAGTCTCTGCACTCAGTACTGCAGTGGTTTCTGAGCCAGCTGCCTGATTGAGCTGCAGGAAGTGCAGAGGGAGAGTACTCTTGTCTCTTGAGCCTTAATGCTGTCCTGAGTGTGTGTTCTTTGCTCGTCACATGGTGAATCTCGAGAAATTTTATTCCATGAAAACAGGTTTGTGTCAGTCTTTTGAAACATGCTGTGGCTGCTTACATGAGCCTCAGAAATGTGGGATAGCAGGGAGTTCTTAAATGGGGAAGCATAAGGTTAAGGAAACAATTCTTCTTTCGAAATTGGCTCTAAACTCTCCTCTGAAAGACTTGTGGACACAGATCTTTGGTTTCCTATCAAGGTGTGGGTCTCACCAAGACTCAGTAGGGGTAGTAAGTCACATTAGTCCTCAGAGTACATTTCCAGCAATTTGAATTACCTGAATATTTCCTTTTATTACAGATGATTCTTGATCTCTGTTTGTACGTACGTGGATTGTAATCATAACGTAATACAAATTGATTTCTGTCCCTGAGAGCTAATGACAGACCCAGTTTCTTGGAAATACTCAAATTGGTTGTACTGTGTATCTCATGCAAAGCCAAAGGATAAAGTCAGCACCTAGAGAGGGAGGTCAAAGAAAAATATCTTTTGGCTTCCTCACGATTTAAAATGGTTCTTCTGAAATGGTTAAGATACTTGAATAAGGGTACTAAATAGTAAAAAAAAAAAAAAAGTGGTCCTACTGAGCAAATTTTCTGTTCTCCAAGGCCAGGACAATTGCGTGCAAGACGTTGTACCCTGGTGGAGGCTGAGTGGATGGATGCACAGTCTGGGTGCTTCCTCTTTATTTGCTTTCATCCCCACTGAGCTCAGCTCCTGGGGGTCAGGGGCTTGGCTAGAAATTGCTGCCTCACAAAGAAGTGGTAGTGAAAAACTTCGGTCTGAGCAGAGCAATAGAAAACAGAAGTCTCTTTAGCAACTCTACTATTTTTTTAAGATCAAGTGACATTGATTACTTTGTTGGACAGGTTTGTGTGTGCTCACTGTGGCCTTCTCATTGGAAGTGTTTTGGGAGTCGCTGTCTCGGTGTTGTGCTGTCTCCTCATCCTGCTCTGGAGCAGTGTGGCACGCCCAGCACTCCTGGGCTGGCATCCCTGTCCATCCTCCTTATCCCCTCGCTGCAATCGTGCTTCCCCTGAGCCTTTTCACTCAGAGACCACCGTGTGTTCTCTCTCACTCTGTTTCTGTCTCTGCTCTTGGCTGTCTTTAGTCTGTGAGCTCTCCAGAACGGAGAGGTGTGTGACATATCACAGATCCATTACACAATCTGTGTGTTCTGATTTAAAGAGAATTAGTCTGGCTTGCGATGACACCGATGACTGCAAGACTTGGTGTCTCAATGTGCAAATAAAGTCCAAATCCATGAAAGAGTCAACATGTTAGTTTTGTTTTCATCATACATGAATACAGTACACACGTGGTGTATTGTAGCAGGGCACAGGTTGAATCCATTTGGATTCCATGGTAGCAGGAAACCCCCGACAGATGTTCTTCCTGGTAATTCATGCCATCATTTTGCAAGATAATAGTAGTTTCAAAAGGGACAACGAACTCCCGTTTTCCCCAACCTCCTCATCATCATTAGTGTGTTATTAGTGTGACATTTTTTATGTGCTTTTAACAGCTCTGCAGAGCCTGTGGTGCCAGTTTTCACAAGGTGGATGCTTCGAGCTGATAAATGTAATATCCAGAAATGTCAGTACCACTCCGGTGTAACTACATGCTCCCATTTTTATTGTTCCAGGTTTATCCCAATTTACAGAGGACCAAGTCACACGTACAAGATCCAGAGGCTGACGGAATCCACCTGTTACTCCTTCAGAATACAGGCAGTCAATGATGCTGGGGAGGGACCTTTCTCAGAAATCTGTACCTTCTGCACGACTAAGTCAGTCCCACCTGCAATCAAAGGTATGCAGTAGGTTTTTTTTACTCACCTATAAGTAACATGTAAATATTTATGAATTTGGTAATTTCGAGCCCACGAGCAACATAAATGTTGTGTCAGCTGCTGTTGTAATACATAAACTGTTAAAATGCTGTAATACATAAACTGTTGAAATGCTGCTGATAACAATAATGTGTACTAGGGGATTGCTCTGGATTACCACAGCATTTATACAGGGGATTTAACAGCTGTAGTATGTGTGTACCTACCAACTTAAGCTTTAGTAAAGTTTAACATTTTCAGTTGTGTAGGTGGTGTCCAATGTAGACCTTCAGGGTTTATTTTTCCTTTCATGTATAAAATTAATTATGCTGTTTCACATACAGAGCATTATACTTAGAACTCGGCATGTGTTCCACTAGAAGAGCTAAAGGCCTAATTAAATGAAGTTTTATAGTTAAATGTCTTTTACTGTGTGTAAATTTTTGTCCTAAGTAATTATGCACCTGAGGAGGAGGAGGAAGGAAGGAGCAAAAGTAAAAACCACAGTGAAAGATGTTTCATTATAAAACTTCATGTAATTAGGCCTTTTGTTCTAGGCCTAATTAGGCCTTCTTTGGCCTGTTACAAAAGCAGTGGGTTTGGGCCGTCAGATCAGCTGAACTGAAATCAAATGCACCTTTTTTTCTGGGTGCTGAAGTCTTCCCTGTCAAGCCCTATCATTTACTGAGAGAAACAACTGTCAGTTTGTCAGAGAGGTTTTGTTTGCTCCTCTGTATTTAAAATCTGGCTTTGGTGATTTTGACACCTTTTATAAGTGAATATTTAGAGAGGGGAGAGCACCGTGGGGGTGTCTTTCCCTGCTCTCCAGGCTGGCTCCTCTGGGTCACCCCCAGGGAGAACAACTCTCCAGCAAAAAATACCTGTGTGATTGTGGGTAAAGATGCTTAGCTGGGGTGAATTATCCTGATTCTCACCTTCACACAGGTGTGAGATGTGCTGCCCAGCCACGGGAAGCTCTGAGGGATGACCCAGGATGCTGGCATGCGCATGCACTATAATCACACCTGCATTTCGTTGGATAAAAATCCATTTTATTCAGTTCACCTCACCTAGGATTTTGTTTTGAGCTCCCACTCTGCCTGTTGAGTTCTGTTAAATGTGACTCATGCCCTGGGCTGAGAATCCAGCGTGGATACGGTGCAAATTCCAGGTCGTGTGTGGGCTGGAAGCTCGAGTACCTGACCCAACACTGGCAGAGAAAAGGGCACAACAAAACCTGTGCAGGGAACACTGCTGAGGGGTTGTGATGCCATAGGGAGGAGTAATCTCTTGATGCAAAATGGTGTTGATTCCCTTTGTGCTTGGGGCCATAGAAAGAAATTTTTGTGTTTAACTTAGTTTGGCTTTTCATCTTTCAGCAGAAAGTGTTTGTTCTCCTATAAGGTCCCCTAATCACTCAGTGATGTCAACCCTGGAATTGCTTTGTTGTTAATAGCTGTGTTTTGTAAGTGTCAGACAAAAATCTAAATGTATTGAAGTGAGGGATGGAAGGAGAAGGAAAAGTAATTGAGATTGTTGTTGTCAGCTGAGATGAAGGCGTCTATTATCAGTCTCTCAACGCTAGCAGATGTGCAGAGAGAAGTAAATGGATATTGATTACATTTGGGTCTTCATGATTCATGTGTTCCTCTTGGGAAGTAACAAATCAGTCTAAAATTCATGTAATGTATGCAGCAGCATTTGTTTCTTTGGTAGACCCTCCTGTTGTCTGTTTTTATAGGGTTGGGGCTCTAGATTGCCTTTAACGAGCTCGTGTCCTTGCACATGCGCATGTTAACCCCTGATACGAGTGTTCAACGCTCTTGTTTCTCCCAGTTTTATTCTCTTTCTGGTGTTGTGCTTGCTGGCTCTGCCTGATCAAGAGCTTGGTGGACCCTGGATGCTGTTTCAGTTTTTTTCATGCTTTCCAGTGGCAGGTGCTTTGTTGTACATAAAAATGTGCTGCTCCTGTCTGTGCTCTGCTCAGCTTCCCTGTGAGCTCACCATGGGTCAAGGCACTCAGCATCCTTTGGCTTTCAGCTGCTGAGAGAGCCTCTACCAAGGACAGCAGCCTTGTAACTGCTGACAAATTAAATTTCTCTGCAGTTCTAGCAAGAGCACTAGTCTAAGTCTGGCTAGAAATAGCAGGTCTGATCAAGTGGGTGTCAGGCTCGGAGTTAGATACCAGTCCAAGTCTTGAAAATTATGCTTGTCCTTTTGCTTCCCAGGCTGGACTTCATCTCTAATGCAGAAGATTCTTTAGCTTCTCTTCTCACATTCCTTCTCCTGTTTTTCCTGAATGAAATGTTAGATACTATTCCTCTCTTTCAATGATATGTAGCATTGGCGGAATGTGCAGGTGTCTCCACCGGCTCTGAATTTCACAGAATTACTGCTTTTATGAATGCCTGTGTAATTTGTGCATTGGTTTCTGCTTTGAAAAGATCAGTGCAGAGCATTGCAATTGAGTTTTGAAAGTTCAAAGTTTTCTCTAAATCCACTCCCCCTTTCCAGCAGCTCACACAGCTGACAGGTAAGAGGTGCTCTAAAGTTCCCTTTTTAAAATGTTCTGGTATGTATTAAAGTGCTCATAAAAATGAATAATATTTCAGTGCAGTCTTTGTATTAAGCATTAACACATTTCATTTTATTGTAGCCCCTCGAGTGACACAGCTGGGAGGAAACTCCTGTGAAGTTACCTGGGAGATGGTCCCACCCATGAAGGGAGATCCTGTTGGTTATGTTCTGCAGGTACTCGTTGGAAGAGAATCTGAATACAAGCAGGTAGGGAAATGGACTGGATTTAATATTGTTAAATTGATGGCATAATGGCAATGGTTTTGAAAATCCACTGTGATGCTTCTTTCTAGTGTATTGAATTACACCCTATGGTGATGTGTCAGGTGCACTTTGGTAAAGGCTGAGTCAAAGTTAAGGGCTGTAATAGGCTGTTTTCTCCCCTAAGGGAGTATATAGAACATCATTATTTTATTGGAGTGATTTGTGCTCTTTCTGTAATTAATGACTATTTTTAACTCTATTAACCTTTAAAAAGTTACAGTTTTGTCCACCCATGCTTGCTTCTGAGCTGGCTGCTCTTAACCATTATCTGAAGATGAAGTCAGGAGATGAAATCAGAAGATAAATCTTTTTCTCTAAGGCAATTCCAAGACTGTCCATCAAGGTTTTCAGTCAAGTACACGCTAAGTGGTTTGTTCCTCTGTCTCATTCCTGTCTGAGGTTTGGATGCACGTGTAACTGCTGTGTATCCTTTCTGTCACTGTGGAAACAAAGGCAGTGAAGTACAGCTGATCCTTCTTTCCTTGTCTGTCTTGATTAGACATCACAAGTGGACACTTCCCCAGAGCTCCTGAAACAGAACAGCTCGTTCACAGTTAGATCTTTTATTTCCTCTGTCACACTTCTGACTGTGTGATTTGCAGTGCACTTCATCTGTCTGCTCTCTTTTTCCTGTGCTTTCTTTCATTGTCATGCAGATTTCAAATAAATCCAAATTAGGGAATGAGATATGCTATGCTAATTAAACTCTTAAAAACATTTATAAGTCTTTGCAACTGTGTCTTTGTTCCTCTTCAGTCTGTTTTTGAGTGTTACTATGGACTAACGAAGTATCAAAAATAACACAAAAAATGCAAGACCATTCATGGGGGTCATAAAGATGCAGAAACCTACTTCCTGTTTTTGTCTGGAAACATTTTTGGTGCTGGTGTAGGTCATAAACCCCCTGTGTATTGCGTTGGCCTCGTAATGTCCGTGGCAAGTGAAAAAGTGGACCCATTTTGCTGCTGTGTGATGTACAGAGTACCTTTGGTGTGTAACCTCCAGGGACAGCTTCAGTAAACGTAGTGCCAGTGTTTAAAATGTTCCTTGGGGAGGACTGGGCATGGCTTTGTGTTCCTTGGAGATAAGCGGTGCCTTAATTTGTGCGGTCCAGAACTTGTGGTGTGAAAAAAACAGCAGTGAAGGAAGTAAAAAATACTTTCAGGGTCTTGTTGTGAGAAAGGAAGACCCTCAACATGAGGCATGACCCTGACAAGTGTTTTTGTGAGTTGCCACAAGTAACTCCCTGGAGGAAGCTCCTGGTTGGGATGCTGCAAGTGACTCTAGGACTTGTGTGGTTGGGCTGGCTGGTAACCACCCATGGGAAAGAGGGAGACTGCCACTGTTTCACCTTCACAGAAATTAATTTTGCTCCTCAGGATGTTTTACCTTCATCAGGAGTGTGGGTGGTGTCTCAGCACTGGGAACATCCCTGTGCATGAGCTGCAGGGGCTGCTCTGAGCTCCTGTCATGTGCAGAGGAGATAAAATATAGAAATGCCTATCAGTCTGGCTGATGCATTTCACTTCACATCTGCTTTGACGTGCCTGTGATCACCTGCTGCTATTTAACTGAGAAGTACTGTCATTAATATGTTCATTAATGTTAGCGATATGTTAATTACCTTTGAAGTGCAAGTCCTAAATTTATTTTGAATTCTGTTTTGTTCCCTGCAAGTGGCATACATATTTTGCATATGTACCTAAAGGGGCATATTGTATTAGAAACGTTTTGCAAATTGTTTTGAAGGGTTGCACAAATGAAAGACACTGTGGATTTTTGGGCTATTCATGGAATGCAACATCAGCCACTGAGATGCTTTTGGGTAAAGTTTCTTTCTGGACTGTCACACATTGAGCTGTCTCCCTCCCCTGTACCCCCAGGGTGTGCAGCCCTCCACAGCCCAAAAGCTGCTGATTTTCTACCATCTGATCTAGCAGAGGTGATACCAAAGTACTAAAAGCCCTTTTTTTCAGGCCAGGACTATAGCAATCTCCGTCCTCTGGGAGAATATTTTGTAAATATTTCTCTGCTGAGAATTGTCTGAAGAATTGGATTTGCTGGAGCTAAACAGATAACATTTTAGCTCCCTGGAAAGTGTATTTTAAAAAATGCTAACTACTCCTTTCCTTGTTTCTCACACAGTGTGTTCCTTTTTGTGTGTTTGTAGGTTTTATCTTTACAGATAATTCTAAAAAAAGCAATGGCATGGGATGATTCTTTTTAGGAAATCAAATCTGCCTTGTTTATGAATCAGGATGTAAGCCACAGGAGATTCCAGGAATCAGTGCCCTGGATTTGTTTTTCTGTTTCTCGCACTTTTATGTAGCAAAGCTTAGTCAGAATTTATCTCCAAAGTGTGTTAAATTGTCTCTGTGTTTGCACAGCTTTAATCTGGATTTAGGGAAGCTGTGCAGCACTCACGGGAGCTGGAGTTTGGGATAACAGCTGTAATGCCCAGCAGCCTAAGGTTTATTTTCTGAGGATGGAATCCCCCAGGAACCAGGTCCTCCTAAGAGCTGACCATGGGAAATAGGAGCTGAGCTTTTTAAAGCTTCTTCATCCTTAAATTGTTTGCAGCTAAGGCAAAATGTTCTACCTTGGAAATTTCTGAGAATTTGGAAGCAACGGTGTTTCATCAGCTTCTGCCACATCTCTTCTGGGAAAAATCTGTCTCCAAATGCTTTCCAAAAGAAGAAAAGGTATGGGTAGGATACACTGGGTGTGTGAAAATCCCCCAGCAGTTCCCAGGTCTGCACTGAGAGGTGGGTGCCTGGGAGAAGAGCCCAGTGGCCTCTCACTTTAATGATTGTTTTTTCTTTGGATTAGATTCTGTAGACATGCAATCTCTGAAATGCTTTAATGAACCCATAATTTCTGTAAAGCTGTAATTAGCAAAACATTGGGTTTCCTTCTCTATTTTCACTAGCAAGTCAAAGGCACTTGTGCTGGTTTTGTGCCAGAATACAATAGCATTGTACAGTACCTGCTGGCATTTAGTGCCACTTGCACTGAGCACTTCCTCTGCCTCCTGCTGCCAATTTTGTGTCATGAGTTGGAGCGAATCATTTCCTTTGGTTGGGGTTTTTCAGTGCAAACAACATCAAGGCAGGTGCTCTGGAGGGACTGGTGTTTCTCTGTGCGGGAGACAAGGCTGTCACACAGCCCTGAGGAGTTCATGAGCATCTCAGCAGTGGAGTGAGTGATGAGTTTGGATGAAATAATAATCCACTTTCTTGAAGAGAAATCTGTCAGGTGGCTTAGAAGAAGTTAAACTTTTGAAGTGGGCATGCTTTCGACAGAGATTGAAACCCATCCCTGGAAGTGTCCAAGGCCATGTTGGATGGAGCTTGGAGCAGCCTTATCTTTTGGAAAGTGTCCCTTTCAGAGGGACAGAGGGGTTGGAATGAGGTTATCTTTAAGGTTTTTTACAAACCAAACCATTCTATGATGTTTTTCTTTTTATCGCCGTACAAAATAGGCTTTTATTAAATATTAAAGACATTGGCCATTGCACTGCGGTGCAGTAACCAGGTGAGGTTACCTTGCACTTTCCAGTGTGTTGCTTACAGGGTAATTACAGCTGTCATTGTTATTGTTTGGAAGGGAGGGAGAGAGGGTTGGAATTATTTAATGAGATCAGTGAAATTGAGAAATCCTTGCCTGCAGGAGTTCTCTGTCTGTCTAGCTCGATCAGTAGGAACAAATACCATCAGAGGCTTCAGCAGCAGTTTATTACTTGTGATGATATTTTCATTGAGGGAGCCAGACAAAAAGCTCATCACATTTTTATTATATTCTCAAGTGTCCAAACCAAAAAGCTGGTTTTAGGAGCTGAAAGTGATAAATTGGATAGGCACTTCACTTTGGCTTGTTGTCCACCAAAGCATAATGTGCTACGTACAAAATACTACGCTGCTTCAGGGACTTCTGTTTGATTTCAGATTTGTTTGGCAGATTTAAAGACCTTATTTGTAGCTGTCAAGGTTTTTTTCTGTTGCATATGTGAAGTCGACTCAGAGAGTGTAACAGTGTTCAGAACCAAACAGGGTCTTCGGTGTCATTCTGCCATGGGTGACAATTTAATAATCGTTTACCTGTTACTGAGAAGGGACATAGGCCCACTGGTGGTAAATATTCATCAAACCACTGGAAAAGGACAATTTCCATCACTGTCTTTGTGCTAGTGTGGGAACTGTTTTATCATTGGTGAATATTAATTCACGTATTCTACTCTCAACTGTATTTCAGACTTCCCTTACAGATACACTCTTCTCTCACTTGGCTATCTGGCCTTTTTCTGAGAAGTTCTGTTGGGTAGCTGACTTGAGTGAACTTGGCCATCTATACTTATTAGACTGTAATGAAGATATAGGTCTTTGATTTAGCCAAACTTGGCTTCCAGTTACACTGATATTCACCACCCTGACAGAATAAAATAAGTAAAAAACACAGTTAGCTGGGCAGGGGTTTTTTTCAGTGCAAAACCAGGTTGTATATATCCCATCTCTAGTGTCTGTTAAATACAATTTGTGAAGTTTAGATTGTACTTTTTTAAATGTTAAATGTCATTATTTGGATTTTATTGGATTTTTATTTCGGTTCAGAAGTGGTCATATTGGTTGCCAAGGTTTATTTGTGGCAAAGGCATGTAGAGTTTTTCTGGCTATATGTTTTGAAATGAAACTAATAATTAGAGCAATACCAGAAAGCAAACCTTGTTGACAGCTGTTTTGTGAGGGTTTTGAGTTGCCCTGTCTCAGAATGTAAAGAAATGGGAGTGAGGTACATCCTCCATTTGGAAGAATCTTGACTCAGTCCTGTGGAACAGCACAATTGCCCACAACAGGTGGGTATTAGAAGGAATTGCTGCTGGAAAACAGAGTGGCAGAGGTTTTCTTGGATTGAGGGGTGCTTTGCAAACGGATGTTTCAGCCCTCACATTGCTTCTGTGGGCTACAGCACTTTCAGTTTTGTTTTCCCTGCAATTACTGTACCGCAGTGACTCACTCCTCGTTGGCGCTGGGAAGGCAAACAAAAGGCAGCAGTGCATGGCTGTGGCCACTCACAGGGGTTTGTGGCATAAATTTGTTGTGTTCCTGTCGCTTGGCCTAGAGGGAACTTCCTGTAAATGCTGAGCAATACTTGAGCAAGGCACCATTTATTTAAATGTTGTTTCTTGATCTGTGCCTCGGGACCAAGAAAGATGAGCCACTTAGAGAACTTCTGCTTAGTCCGGAAACACAGACTCGCCATCGTTCAAACTGTGTTTGGGAAAGCTGTGAAAGCTGAAAAGGAAGGGAGAAAACATGTGAAGGAACCACCTTCAGTCTTTTTGTCCCAGAGCTTCTCAAAAAATCAGCAACCGACTGTTTAAGCAAGGGATGAGTCTCAGGGGTAAGCAGCGCAGGAAAACTGAGCTCTTTAAGTGGTGTTTATCTGAGCAGGTCTCTTCTCTTTCCTCCTCATTTCTTACTCCAGAGTAACACACAGGAAATCCTCTATGGGCTTGGCTCTAATTTCCCACTTGCTCCTCTTTTCTAAGATGAGTTCTTGCCTCTGGGAGGGCAGAGATGCTCTCAGCCTTCTGCTCCCACAGCGAGGAGAAGGGAAATGGTAAATGAGCCGAGGAAGAAGTGTCTGAAGTTCAGGATGGTTTTTTCCCCAGCAGACACAGGCACTCTGTGACACTTCTTTCATTTCATAAAATACTGGTTTCAACAACCATCCATTATATAAACTATTTGTTTTCAGAGTTTGTGAATGTTTCCTGTGGGTTTTTTTTCCATTTAAGTCACAAAATTGTCTCAGATACTCGGTTTTCTCTCTCCTTGCTGATACCATGACTTGTGCTCTGAGTCAAGTGGTACCTGTGTTTGAGTAACATAAATATGTGATGGGTTTGGGTTAGTAAACAGCCACATACAATGCAATCAAGAGGAGATTTTTCATACCTTATTAATATTTTATTTCCACAGTTCTGAAAGCGTTATTTCTGGCAAGAATGCTGTTTCTTGAGAGAAATATGAGGGGAAAATACATTAAAATTATATTTGTAAGCAATTTTACAACCAGACATTGAATGACTTCCACTAACCTTGTTTGCAGGTTTTCTTCCTTTTGGGGCCAGACAGGGTGATCATGTCTTAGGCACGTTCTAGGCGTACAGTCACATTTTCAGAGCGCAGAAATGCGTTTGTGACATTCATCACACCCACAGAAGATGAGTGTGTCTCCTCACTGCTGCACTGTGAGAAGTGCATGCTCAGGGATGTGTTGCCTGTCCCTGTGTGCACTGTTTTCAACACAGACCTGTTGAGATGTTCTCCACGCGCCTCTGTTCTCCCAAAACCCGCGTTGAGTTCCTTCCTTTGAGAAGCATTTCCTCAGGGACCCGATGGAACTCCCAGCCTGAAATCCTGGGGAAATCTCAACTCGTTGTTGAGTCGTGTCTAACCAGGAGGAGGTCGTGTCTAACCATGCTCCCCGTTTGTCCTTGCAGGTGTACAAGGGAGAGGAGACCACATTCCACATCTCAGGCCTCCAGGCGCACACGGACTATCGGTTCCGCGTGTGCGCCTGCCGCCGGTGCCTGGACAGCTCCCAGGAGCTCAGCGGTCCCTTCAGCCCCTCGGTGGCCTTCGTCCCCCAGCGCAGCGCCCTGGAGCCCGTGGGGGAGCCGGGCAGCGCCGATGACGCCAAGGCCAAGGCCATGGTGCCCACGGACGAGCAGTTCGCGGCACTCATCGTGCTCGGCTTCGCCTCCCTGTCCATCATCTTCGCCTGTATATTACAGTACTTCTTTATGAAGTAGAGAACCCCACGGGAGTTTGAGATACAGATTTAACTAATGCTACGCATTATAATCCACACATTTATTCAGATATTCCTCCTTTTTTTTTTTTTTTTTTTAAAATCCTTCGTTCTACCGTGCATTTTATATACTTCTCTTGTTTTTGCAGTTCTAGCTTGAAGAAAGATGAATCAGTGTTTTGATGCACCTTTTTGAAATTCAGAACTAGGAAGTGGTCAAACTGGAGAAACAAGCAAACCAGATACCAAAAGCAAGATTTTTTAAAAAATTTTTTTCCTTCACAATTTCAAAAATTGTCACCAATTTGCCTTTTCAATGTTGTTCTAGGTTTTTTCACTGAAGTTCGTGCAGTCTCTTATTTTATCTTACTATTTAGGAAATTTTAATCATGGGTCACTTTTATTGTCTCTTCTTTTTCCTTCTAAACATTAGTCACAATTGTGTGTAGTGGTAAGACTAGAATACAGTGTTAGTCAAGTACCAATTTTTCCTTGAACAGTATTAGCAATGTTGCCTACAAATTATTCACTACATTTGCCCCACATTTTCAAGATAAAACCTAAGTTGTTATTTTAACTGTTTAGTGCATTTAAATTGGAACAGCATCCTGCAGTTGAAAAACCTTTTTAGTTATCTGTTATTTTTACAGTTACAAACACTATAAACTGCCTCTATAAGAAATCAAATAACCAAACTGCATATAAATTATAAAGCATTATAGGTCTCTTTTTTTATCATTTTGATTCCTAGCAGTAATTTTAAGTAAGAGGGCATTGTGCAATAGTTAGTTATTCCCATGTTCAGCTATTTAAAAGCTGCTTTAACCTGTCTGTTTGTCACTGTATATAACTATTCCTAATCTTATACTAGATATTATTCTATTATGTTCAGCCTGATTTATATGATTCAAGCTGGTGACAGCTTACTGCCTCTACTGAATTAGGTGAGATTTACACTCAATGGAAGCAAACTTTACTGTCAGTTGATCTTTTTTTTATTATTATTATTGTTGTTGTTATTATTATTTTTTGGAGGGGTATCCATTTTATGGAACTTTCTTGGAGGTATCAGAAATCACATCTGTTCGTTTTAAATACCTTAAATGGGTGTCTATGCTGTTCTTACCATGGGGCTGATTGAAATAACTTGGTACCTGGCCAAACTGAGATGAGAGTCCTGCAGAGGAATGGTCCCTGCTCTGGTGGCAGTGTCCCCCTCCTGCCTGCCCCTTCCCAGACACATTTTAATCCATCGAGACACTAGATTTTTAACTCTTGAGTCATGGGGTTATTTATATAAAGTCAACATTGTGCAAGTACCTCAGGGACATAATTGAGCTGGAGGTGCAAATAGATTCCAAAAGGGTGCAACAGACACAGTGTATTTCCCTGCCTCTTGTTTTTGTATATTTTTGCTACTTGGTTTTGCTTTTGTCCTAGCTTTTTTTTTTGTGCTCTGTCTCCATTGTCTAAGATTCAGTGTCCTGTACTAGCATAATATTCCCTTAACCAAAGTAATGGGAAAAAAAAACAACATTATTTTTGTTTTTAGGTTTATTTATACTATATACTGCATACAGTACTTTAAATACCAATTACAGTGCAATCTTTTTATTTATTGTAAAAAAATAAAAAATAAAAAGTGTACTTATGTACTAATCTAATCCCCCTCTCCACCCTCCCCATAGCATGTTACATTTTGTCTGTTTTATACTGTTGTACTTTAGGTCAACTTTTTACCTGGCAGCATTCCTAGTATTATTAATCTTCTTGCATTTTCTTGTGTTTTTGAAGATGGAAGCATCTAGTACATTAAATGCCAAAAAAACCATTATCAGTGATTCAAACGTTTACATGTATCCAAAAACAAAATCATCTCTGGAAAGAAAGTGCTAAGATCAATGAATTATTCTGTGTGCCTCTCTAGATGTAGCAAATATTAGAAATGTTCTGTATTTTGTTATTGACTATAATTAGTTTGATTTAGCCTTGCAAACTAATGGCATTGAGCTAAATATATATATTTTTTTGTTTTTTGCCAAAGTCATGGCTTGTCAAATTTATTTACATCTTATTTAAATTTATTTGTGATATGAAACTCTGTGACCTTGCATCTGTATTTTGTGAGCAAAGAGTATACAGCTGTTTTCATTGGAGGGGAGAAGAGTGTATTTTTTAAAACGATGAAAAGACCGCTAGTTTGGAAAACCCAGAAATTTGAATAGATTCCCTTTTTTTATTTTTGGTATATTGTTTGAGCAGTGCTGCTATGAAATCCGAGCTTGACACCTTTTTTTAAAAAAAACAAAACAAAACTGCTTTAATAAAGAAAGGAAAACAAAACCCCAACGAGCTCTAGATTAGCAATTTTGAAAGTTTGAAATACGAGCGATACTAAAAGCAGTGAGCAGATGTGGAGGGGAGGAGCAGTCAGTCACACTCAGAGCATTTCTGTCACTGCTGATTTTTTGGTCCCTTACAACCACACCAACCACTCCAAGCCTGAGGTTTTGGGAGGTTGTGCTGCAGGAGCTGGGACAAAATGAATTTGACATTTTCAGTCTGTCTGTGTGCCGTGGTGATCTGATTGTCACTCGTGTGTCGATGGCAAAGATCAGCGATGTCAAACCCTTCTGTTCCGAGGGACATTGTCCCTGAGCCACCACTGCTGCCTTGGCCCTTCCCAAAGCCCTCGTGCCCCAATCCGATCCCATCCGGCAGTGGCAGGGGTGGGGTCCACCCCAGGGCGCTCTGCTCGCGCAGAAATCACCACCAACGACAAAGGTAGAGTGAAACACTAAATATTTCATACCCTTAAGGAAGGAGAGAGATGTTTTTATATTGTTCTGCCTTTTTCTTTATGAACTTGAAGTGTTTTCTAATCCTGTTTGTTGGCTCCAGTAGCTCAGTATTCAGTGTCACGATTGAGAAGTGCCCTAATTGAATGTGTATGAACCTTATCCTTGCACAGTTCTTTAAATTGAAAAAAAGAAAATAAAATGTTTTTACCTCACTATGGGAACATACATTCCAAGCTTTTCAACTTTAAAAAAAAAATTCAAAAGTTTTTCTTGTATTGTAAATTTTAGACTATTTCATATGCATTATATTAAAACTGCCATATCAATTTTAATGTATAGATTTTGCAAATACTACACTATGTATGTAAGACTTAACAGTATCTGTAGTGTATATGTAATATATTTATGCCCAATAAATGTTTTAATTCTTTCTGTTTTAATTCTTTATTTTAATTGAGCACAGCCCTTTGGCCCCTTCTGGCAGGTCAGTGCTGTTGTGCAGCCTGGAGCAGGGGTGGGAGCCCTGAATTTGCCTCAGGATGTTTCTGATTTGTAATTGGAGTGATTTTGGTGGTTTTGTGAAGAATGAGTTTATAGTAATAATCTGAAAGACATCACTTCTTTTAAATAACTTGCATGAAAAATTAAGGCTTTATATTTATAAAAATATACCCAGGTTTGTTATCTGTTACTAATTAAACACTTCAAATACCAGAGCTGATAACTTATTAATTATGTGCAATGAATTCAGTTCCTCATCATGATGAATTAATCTAGTCTGTATACATGTTTCTTGTCAAATGCATTTATGGTAATTTTTTTAATGCTTGTCTCCAAATCACTGCATAACTACAACAATTCATTTGTTTGTTTTTTTAATTACTGCAGTTTACAAAACAAGTGGGCTTTTCCTAAGGAAATACAGTACTTTTTTCCACTTGCTTGCTCAGCTTTTTTATTTAAGCAGTGCTTGCCAAAACAATCTCTTTAACAAAATCTTTTAAATACGCCTATAGAATAGTAATCAGCACTTTGGCATCTGAGGAGATCTTCCATTTTCGGTGGTCCCTGGTTTATTGCCGGGGGTGTCTGCAGTGAAGGAGGATTTCAGCATTCACTGAGCTCTGAAGGTTGCACAGGTTTGTGCTGAGGTGCTGTGCCTTTCCCAGCTCGGCACAGCTGGGTTTGGAGCACTAAATTCACCATGGATTTTGTTTTGCAGGGAAGCACAGAGCGAGTTGTAACCGCGCTTGGGTGATGCTAACAGTATATTATTACCAGAAGCTCTTTGCCTGCTGGCAAGAGAAGTACAGCTTTGGGAAGTTGTGGAAGGGAGCAGAGGCTCGTGTTTTGGGCATCTCTGTGGCCTGAGGAGCAGCTCTGGGGTGGCCCAGGGTGAGCAGTGCCAGGTGGTCCCCGGGCTGGTGCTGCGTTTCTATGGCAGCAGCGATTCTCTCCTCTCGGTAATCACCGCGCCGCTCACAAACCAACGCCTGGCGTTTGTTTTGCTTCTCCCTTCAGCCGCTCCTGCCGCCTCCAAGCACGTCTGGTGAGGTGCAGGAGAGCTGAGCCCTGTCTGGAGGGGTTTCTCTGAGAAACTGGGGGGTCAAAGCCACGTGCAGCCCGAGCTGAGCCACGAGTGGGAAAGCAAACAGGGTCTGGAGTGCCATCAGTCTGTGTTTTCCCCTCCTGGGGAGCTTTTCCACAGGCTCACCTGTGTCTTTGAGTTGTAGGAGATGCTCAAATCCAGCCTGCTGTGGAGAACGAGCAGCTGCTGAAGGGAGGTGGATCTCAGCTCCAGTCTTTGTGCCTGAGGACCAAGGCCTGTCCCTCCCATCTTGAAGCATAGCTGAGGTATTTAAAATCTCCCTGAAAATTAAATACTTGGGCAATCCCAGCCCATGGCAGGGGGCTGGAAGCAGACGATCATGAAAGTCCCTTCCAACCCAAACCGTTCTGTAATTCCATTCTTTGAATTTATGGCCTGTGGAGACGGAGTGATTCCCCTCCAGCATTAATGACACAGGATGGTTCTGTTAGACCTGTCTTGCAACCAAGGCTGTTAGAGACATGAAGAAATTTGTGTGGTAATATGAAGTATAAATTACATTTCCCCTGCAAATATTTTTCTAGAATTATTGGAGTTAATGATGTGTTGTCATTTATTGAAGTGGTGTAGAATTATATTCTCTGTCCTTAGTCTGGCCTGGAGTAAAGATGCAAATGTTCTATCTCTTTATTTTTTTCAGAATGAGAAGCACAAGTAAGTAGAGGGATGGATATGGACATTCTGTTTCACTCTTTTTATGTCTGAGCAGAAAAGCCAGCTGAGATTCCCTGAAAGGGCTATTTTATTGGTACTGCACTTAATAAATTCTGAACAGTTACATCTATTTCTGCTCTTGACAATTGCTCTCACAATGCCCGGGTTCTTGGCTCAGTGAAATAAAAAGAAGTTTCACAAGATGCTTCCAAACGCAGTGGATTAGCCTGGGATCTGCTGTTATGTAAGTGAATGTGCTGTTATTAGTTTGAGTAGTTACGTTTAGTGCACTAATTGGTGGCATAGATGGTCTTGCATGCAATCAAAGCTATTTTTAGGTCTCCTGACATGGTTAATAAATAACTGCTTGGGTCAGTGTGCTCGGTGGATGTCATTTTTTAGTAATTTTATTAGCTCATCTTTCTCACTTTGTCATATGAAAGCTATTACTCTCTACAAATAAAATTGAGAAAACAGTAGGGATGCAGAAGTCTTGTGAGGATTAACTTGTGAACAGAGTGGAGAAATTCACCCTAATCCAATGCAAATATTGTCTTTGTTAATTTATAGCTCCAATGCCCTTTCTTTCCATGGAAAGCTTGTGAGCTGGTGGTGGTATCGAGGCTGTGCAGCATGGGCTGGCTGCCCACTTCCCTCCTCACAAATTCACAGTAGTTCCGTGGGTTCAAAACTCCACATTCAATCAAAACCAGCTCAGGAGATTGCACCTTTCACAGCCCCACGCTGGTGCCGCCAGCACAGTGCAGCAAATTTTAGAAAAATCAATCTCATTGTCACTGCTTGATAAAAATACCAAGGTGTTACCAATGGGGCAGGATATGTGCCTGTGTGTGACCATGAATCTTGGCTTCATTTTGGTGAGAATTTGAATTTTTGCTGTCTTTTGTCAGCTGTTTAAACCCCTGCACCTGATTTCTAATCGTGCTGTGGCTCATGGCAGGGCAGGCTCGTGGTGTCACACTCCCTGCCTGCCCACCTTAATGAGCCTTAATGAGCACCAGGTCATTAGTGGAAGGCTGTGCAGGGAGGAACAATGTGGATGGAGGCTTGGAAATAGCCATGCCTTTTCTTTCTCACGGACAGTGCTGCTGCAATCATGTGAAAATCAATCAGAACACGAGAGAAAAGGAATGCTCTTCTCGTTTGATCCTGTAGCATCAAAAATGGGGGCAAGCGCTGGGAGAAATCTCCTGAGCCCTCAGAGCTGCCTCTGAAGGGCAGAGTGGGGCACTTCTGAGAGCAGTTTCACCTCATGGGCTCGCACATGGCACCAAACCATTATTTTGCCCTCAGTGAAAGAATCAAAGCAGGTGTGAAAAGCCATAAAACGCCTTTATTGGGCAAAACGCAAAGTGGTTTGTCTCCAGGTACAACTGGAAAAGCACCCTGTAGCTCTCAGAAGGGTGAATTTGTGCACAAAAGAGAGCAGAGATTGGCAGCAGGGTGGTTTGGATGCTGATTTTGGGGTCAGTCCCCTCCTCCTGGGGGTTGGGATACTGCACAACTCCTGGGGTGCTCTGCTGACGTTGTGTTTTCTCCTCGTGCCACTCCTGGCCAGCAGTGCAAGGGCTTGGCAGTGTGTCAGGGGCACCAGGTCAGCTCCAAGATGGAGCAGAAGCCCTTTTGTTGTTTTTTTTTTTTTAGATCCAGGTAATAGGATTAATGAGAGGCTCTGAATTTTGGTCTTAGGGGAAAAGTCATGGCATCCACCGTCCACAGCTGAGATTGGAAAGGGCCATAACACACAAACTTGAAAGGGAATGGAGACCTTTCTGCTGGAAAAAGCACTGAGAAAGCCTGTTAAATGCCCATCAAGTGTGTTAGTTACACTGGATAATGCTAATTGCATTGCTAATTAGCTAATTGCTAATGCTAATTGTGTGCAGGAGTGACAACTAGACTAAGGCTTGACAGCGAGTGACTGCAGAAACCTTTAATTTTAATTTAATCCAAAACAGATTAAATTTTCCTGTTCTCCACTGTACTTGCATAATCACAATTTAGAGATAAGAGGCAAATCCTGATCTAACATTTGCTTTTCTGGGTTTTTTTTCCTAAACAGCAGCAGACAGGGTTGTGGTTTCATGATCTGACAGCTGGCACAGCTGGACCTCATCATCTAACAGCTGCTTTGGGCTAAAGTTTGGAACATGAAGCCAAACTGCTGTGGGTTTTACCTGTCCCTCACCAGAACTCAGTGAACAGTATGGTTTGAGCAAGGGGTTGCAATGCCAAGTGGTTTAATTTCATTTTTGTAAAATTATGGCTGGTACTTTTTATTTGAAGTGAGGGAAAAATGTAGTTATGGTGCTTTCAGCTGGGGGTGAGGAGGGTGGTTCAGGGTGTGGGGAAGTAACAGCAGGAGTATCACTGGGAGATGAGTTAGATTTTTTTGTTCCAAATTTGAATTTACTTCTCGAGATGTCATTTACCTCTTCAAGGCCACGGTGTTTTTGGAAAAGGTACAAACTCTATGGAAGTCCATCCAGAAAAATCCACTGGGCTCGGAGCAGCAGCACCCTAGAAACAGCAGATCCGTGACAGAGAGGGGTGTCTCCTGCATATTTAAGTATCTAAAAACTGCTAATTTAAATAGAGTTTATGCAAATGTCATTTGATACAAATGTACGTAACTGCTGAATATCTATCAATTCAAAATTTGACAAGTAAGTGCTGGTTTTCCAGTATGTTTTATTTTTGTCAAGAAATACAATAGGACATGATTTTCTGCCTGTACGTGCCTCCATCAAAGGTACTTTTCTAAAATGAATGAAGCTTTATGGTAAAGTCCTTTTGACCTATTTCATCACCAATTTAACACATTGCTAAGAAAGAAAATGCAGCCAAATTGTTCTTGTTTATTTGTGAAGCTGTGATACAAAATGTAGAGGTAGAAAAGCTTTTAAAACTGGAACAGTTTAATGAATGAACTTTCAATTATTTTCTCTATGGGCTGATCACATTCAAGACAGTAAGAACACAGCAAAATTTTGACTCTTAAAGCCTCTACTTTTTTTTTTCCAGTCAGAACTGGCGAAGTTTGTTCCCACAGGGAAGAGTTTCCAGAAATGTAAAGGTTCAACATCCTGAAAAAACTCTCCCTGCGAAGCTGCCCTGTCTGCCACGCCATGAGCAGCCCAGTGCCTGCAAGGGCTCTGGTCTTCCCCCCATGAAAAATGCATCTCAAAAGCCATGCCCAGACCCAAAATGGGATGGGGGGCACAGCTGTGGCCTTTATGTAGGGAAGGCTTTGGGGAGAAGCTGCAGGTGCATGTGGTGCTGCAGAAATGCCCTGGGAAGCAAGGATTTATCTCTGCCGGGACAGTCTGGGTTGTCGGAGCTCGGGTGGGTCAGGCAGGCGGTGACACTGCCATCAGCACTGTGCCAGCAGCACTGTGCCCGCTCAGGGTGTTTGGCACTGCCCTCTGCACCTGCAGCATCCCCTGTGCCCCTGCTCATCCTGCCAGAGGCAGGGCAGGAGGAACCCTGCCCCTTGTCACCCCCGAGGCACACTGGTGATGCCTTCCTTGGACTGACTTCACCATTCCTAGGCAAAAACGCTCTTCAAATCTTGCTCACACTTCCGCCCCCCCCCCCAAATAAAGTTATTTTTTACAATGTGGTCAAGGTAAGGCAGGGTGGGGCCCTCAGCAATCTGATCCAGTGGTGCCATCCTGCCCATGGCATAGGGCTGGGACTAGATGGTTTTTCAGGTCCTTTTTATGTTCTGTGATGCTCTGAGAAATGCTAGAGACAAGAAATGCTGGATTTATCCATCAGTGCAGGTGCGGGAGTGTGTGTCTTTCTGGAGGCATCAGACAAAAGTTGATTTTGTGACACAAAAGTGTTATCCAGGTTTTGAGGTGGTTTTATTTCCTGCCTTCCATATAAAAGCAGTTCACTATATCCCAGTTTGAAGCAGCAGTCCCTATTCACCATCTGCAGTCAGCACATGCTGGTGTGACCCCACAGGCTTTGGAGAATCCACACAGAAAAGTTTTGGTACTGAGGGAAGCAAAACTAATGGCTGGTGTGGTGTCTGACAGCCACAGGGGGTGCTAAATGTTTGAGTGCTCCCTGCTAGATAGGAAATATTTTCCTGTTTCTGCAAGAGTCATTTGAAGGTGGCTACTCTTCTTTAATAAGAATGTGTGTATTTTGCTAGATTTGTCCAAGGACTTGAAGAAACAAGTCCATCTTCTCAGTGAGAAGGAAGGAAGGAGTCCCATCCTCTCTCCCATGGAGCAGCCAGTCCCTTTCTTTATGATTTTTCTGACCCCAGATCAAGTGTTTTAAATTTCATTCTATACACAAAGTTGTGGCAATTTCACAGTGTTCGTAGAGATAAAATTTGCAGTCTCTCCTGATGAAATGCTTAGGTTAAATGAAATTATTAGGGTGTTTGTAGTTTGTGTGCACAGATTAAATGTGCCTGCACAGGGCTTTAATGTTGCAGTTACTCTGGTTAAACAGAATAGCCTAATCAAGTTATGCAGGCTGGGGGAAAAAAATAAATTTCTTCATTTTCAGATTTATATTTTAAAGAAATTAAAACCCAACTGTGTGAATCCCACCGGATCCTCCACCACCACAGAGCCACAGGTTTATAAAGGGTCTCATCACTTTATTTCTTTTTCTCTTCACATTTAACAGCACAGACACAGATGAGATTTCGAACGTCGATGTGAGGCCAGGTGCATGTGATCGGTTTGTTTGTACAGACAGGTTGTCAGTGAGCTCACATCTTCACCTTTCTGTGATTCCCAAGTGTTTCCCTGAGTTGCATGACATCTGCCACCAGACCTGCTTGTCAGTGAGGGAGAGAGCAGCGTGGACAGCGAGGTGGATGGAAGTGAAGCAGGAGATGGCCCTGCAGTGCTGTGGGTGTTTGCACACAAATCCTGCACCCCTGCAGTGGGGAGGGGACAGGTCCAGGTGCCACCAAGGAGCAGCAACCAGCCCTGGCCCCAGCAAAGGGGAGAGAAAAGACACCGAATATACTGAAAACGCCAAATTCTTGTGAGTTAAACCTGAGCAGCACCATCAGCTGAAGGTTGAACAGGGGGAAGTGGCCCATCGGTGTGAGCGGGGGGTTGGAGGCAGGAGAGTTCTGCTGGCACACAATTAATTCATTACGGAGAATTGAAATTCATTAGGGAGAACCGGTTGTGGAGCAGCTGGGGATGAACACCAGAGCCAAGAGAACAGAAAGCTATCACACATGCATGCTCCAAAGCTCTGCTGGGCCACAAACCCACATGTTGATGAGAACAAGAGAAGCCAGATTTACTAGCACAGAGGATGGAATGTTTTCTGGTTTGCCTTGCAATGGCACACTTGAGGTATGAAAATCTAATTTAAGGTTTTTGTGAATCCAGGATGAGAAAGTGTCTGCCTGTGTACTTTAATGCAGATTTTTCTGTTACTTTCTCAGGTCACGGTGGTTAAAAAATGCATAATGTTCTCAATTCAATACTGCAGCAAACAAGTACTACTGCACACCAGGCTTTACAGGGGATGTGGCACTGGGGACAGACTGGGAACAGAAACACGGGGGTTTACAGGCAGGATACCTGTCTCAAGCTTTGGGGTGTGGTGGGGTGCAGTTAGGGACAGGTAGTCACAGACTCCTTACAAATATTGAAACAATTAAAAGCTTCCAAGTTCAAATACATCAGGTCATTCACAGTCAAACTGAACAGAACAAGCACAGACGATTTAGCTAGTAAAAAAAAAAGAAAACAAAAAAAACTTTGGTGGGTGATTGCATTCCACAATTTATAGCATCACCGCAGGCCTGAAGTCAGCACTGTCCTTGTCCCACTGATATATATTTTAAAAAAATATTTCAGTACAGTCACATTCTAAGCCACTTCCGTGAAGGCTTTTTTTTTTTTGTTTCCTTTCTACTTGGATGTAACATGAAGGTTATTTATTTTTAGCGTGTTTAAAAATTATCCACCTTATATCTCTTTTTTTTTTTTTAAGAAATCATTTTCCTCATTCAGAGAAAAACATTAGCTTACTTAAAAATTGGCATTATGAAAAGTGTATCAAATTTCCTGTTTACTGCTCCAAAAAGGCAATTCAGTTTTCTCTCTCTAGGGTCTGGTTAGATGCTCGCAAAATTCTTAGCAAAACTAAAGCTAACTCTGGAAAAATTCAGCTCCAATTGGCCGCTGCTGAAGTCCTACAAACTCTCGAGTAAAGTGGGCCACGCTTGCCTGGTCAGGATGACACAGCCTAGGTCTGGGCTAAAGTCAGCGTTACAAAAATCATACGGGCAAAAGCAGCACGAAAATGACACTTGGAGCGCCGCCAGATTCTGTGACCGCGTGTCTCTCCTTCCACAGTCCCAAACTCTCGACTGCTTCCCCCAAATCCCTAACCGCCCGCGTCGCCCCTCTCAGCCCATCTGGGGGTGACGAAGGTCACTTCCCGCGTGTCGCTTCCACTCCTTGCCCTCTTCCCCTGCCGCTGTGGCCTTCGGGGAGCCTCGGAGAGTGATGCTCCGGTGTCAGGTGGGAGGGCTGGACACTCCAGGCTCTGTCCAGCCGCGGGAGCTGCCCTGCTTGCTGCCCGAGAGGCTCTTCCCGGGCAGGGCCCGCAGCCCGAACAGGCGGCATGCGGCCACGCGGTACTTCCTCGACATGATGTTGTAGAGGATGGGGTTGATGGCCGCGCTCAGGTAGAAGAGCACGAAGGACACCAGGTTGCAGTACTGGCTGATCACCGCGATCTCCAGCGAGCCGGCTTCGAAGGATTTGGAAAATAAGTACCGTCCTACGTGAAAAGGCAACCAGCAGAGTATGAACGCAAATACCACCACAACTAAAACGAGAACAGCGGGAGAGAGTGTGTTAAAGTGTGAGTATCAACATACAGGTGACTAGCATTCTGGTTTGCAGCTCTATTCCTTTAACAAATTAATCACAAAGTGTGATAATGCATCCCCTAAGCTTTCAGTTGGGTCTCAATACATTCTCTGAGAGTATAAATTAGTGATACTTAATACACTTGGATCATATCTAAACAGGCTGCCTGAATATTGCCCAATTAATCTGATGTAGCAAACTTCTGACCTATAAAGCTTATGTTTGCATCAACAGAGCGTTAAAGAATCCAAATGGTGACAAAAATAGTATAACCATCTATTATCCATGGTGTTTAAAGAAAGTAAATTATATGTGATAGACTCAACACTGTGGTTTATAATGAAGGATGTAATCACTGGGAAGAAAAAGTATCTAAGACAAAAAGCAAAATTGTGTAAGGCAAAGGCCCCAAAATAAAACACAGAACGTGGACTTGTAGATCACATATGCCAAGGTAAGAAGAGAAGAGTGGTGCACCCCTCCAGTTTATCCATTTTTTGGAACATGAGTTACTCCCAAGAAGAGTAAAACTAAATGTATAATATATAACTGCATAATTATAGTTATAGAGTATATCTGTAATATCCCATTACTACTGTGGTTGCATTTACATGTAAATATCATGTCTGTAGAATAACAGGAATGTGTGTATCTCTGAACACTGGCCCATTGGAATTTTCATCCGAAAGGGAAACTGTTTCTGTTCATTTCCTGTGTGCCTTTGACCTTTATTATTTTTCATATTGCTCTGAGTATGTCTGTTAATATGCTACAGAGAGAAAAACCAGAAAACTCGAGCAAGGGTTTTGACATTCTTAAGCAATTTTTGCAGTTAACCTGTTCATGGAATCACAGAATGGTTTGGGTTGGAAAGCAACTTAAAGAAAATCTTTTTCCAAGCCCCCTGCTAAGAGCAGAGACACCTTACACAAGACCAGGCTGCTCAAAGTCCAGTCCAACCTGGCCCTGGTGTCCTCTTGTGTTAGCAATCCTCATAACCTCATATCACATCTCAGAAAATAATAAAATTCAAATGGCTGAGAGGAATGGTTATAGGTATCTTTCCCCAAAAATTCTGCACCAGCATTCCCAAGTTTAAAAGGATGCTTGTGCAGGACTTGTGCTGGACTGAAAAGCACAGAGACTGTGGTTTCAAGCTCTGGACCTTCTTGAGCCAACCCCTTCCAGTTTTCCCTCTCTACCTTCACTGCAATATTCAGATGATTCTCTAGCTCACATGGGGATTTGAATCCATATAATGAATATTACCGTGATGGTCATTCTGAACAGAGTTTTAACACAGCCTATTATGACTAGAATTTTAAGCACATGTGGGCATGCAATATCCCTAGTCAGGCTTTTGACAGTTTGATCTTCATGCATTCAGAATCCCGTGGATTTCAGTAGGAATGGGAATAGCTCCTTTGCAAGTCAGGCTATACATTTAGGTGTTTAATTTTGGACTCAGAAGTATAACCTGTCTGCACAGTTAAAAGAACTGCTGATGCTAATCCCATTTACTTGGTGTTCCATGACTTGATAAAGCCTCAGAAAATGCCTTCTAAATTTTAAGCAGATCATTAACACCAGTGAGAGTAGACTGCATTGAGCATCTGCTGCCTCTGAGCCCTCACTAAGTTCTTCCCATCTTTCCATCAGGCATCAGACTGTTATCATTTAGGGATATTGGCTCTCTGTCAGAGGAGTGCCTTGCTGTTCTCAGACCTCGTAAAAGGAAAAAAAATGGTGCCTGAAATATTGCAATGCTTGTGGTGACATTTCAGGGCAGAAATAAGCTTTTTTTTAAATTTCAAAATTCTTTATGGTTAAGTATATGGAAATACAAATATGGTAGTAATATATGTAATTGACTTACAGCAAGTGGAAGTTCATAATCCTGAACCTCTAGAAGTGTAAACAATTAATTACTTCCAAGGTCACGCTTACCAGACTGAAGTAATTCTATTGATCATAAAACGGAGCTGAAAGGGCATAAAGAATGCTGCAGGTTTTATTATTCTTCCTGCTGTTGCATAGTAATAAATTGGGACAGGAACAAAAAGATCAGATAGGCTCCTGTTTGATAATTAAGGTACTTAGGACTCACTGCCACCTCTTGTCTGCCTCATTAGCCCACCACTTCAGCCCTGCTGAAAGGATCCTGTGAAAGGTTCTTCCTGCAGAGCATCTCATCCCCCCTGAAATCCACGGGGTGACTTGCACTGCAGAGGACTTTTGGCTTGGATAAAAGTACGCAGCAGCAGGATTCTGCAGTTTCCAGACACTAAACTGCAGAACAACTTTCTGGGTTTGTGTATCAAACTGCCACCACACGCACTGACTTAGAGTGATAAAACTTGTGTTTCCATGTGCCAACCACGAGTGTTGTTTAAAGCATTCAGCAGTGTCGATATACAAAGTTAGGAATGACAGTGTCTGTTGTCCTGATCCTGTTTTCTTACAGTCTGTGAGACTTTACGGAATCACAGACCTCAAAGGAGACACAATGCTCCTGCTTCGGCATATCCTGGTGTTTTGCTAATATAAAAATGCAATTAATTTTCATAAGTTTACATAGCCATGGTAGGAAATAATCCTAATTTGCTAAAACCTTGATACTCTCTTCCTATGAATCTTAAGTGCACATCATGCCCTGCCTGCATGGCTGTAGTCTGCAGCCCAGCTTCATGGCTTGAGAAGGGTTTAGTTTTGTTTAAAAATCAAATAAACTGTTCTTCTGTAAATAACATTGGTATCCACAACCAACGAGCAAAAATGCTCAAAAATCTCCAGGGCACAAGCTAATTATAACTGTAGTATTTGTCCTTGTCAGGGATTGTTATTAACATTTGTTTAACTGTTTGGGAGTCCCCAGCTCAAACCAGTTAGAAATAAATCTAAGGGACGAGGAGGAAAGTTATTCTACAGATGCCTTAAGGTTTAGCCCTTTGTGTGAAACATTTTCTATAAATGCTTTCCTTTGGATGCAACTATAGTAAACTATCAGAGATCTCCCGGTCTTTTTCTCTCTCACACACACACGAACACACACATCCTTTTGGAAAAACAGAGCAAGAGGACTCGTACCTAACATTTTCACAGTTTGCTTGTTGTTCTTATCCCTGATGACAGTGTTTGGGCCGATGTTCTTTCTCTTCCTCCTCCAGAGCTTCCTCCCAATGAGGCTGTACAGCACTGTCAGGCAAAACACGGGCAGGAAAAAGAAGATGCTGGAGGTCCAGACCATGATGGTGAGGAGCCCCGAGCGGATGGCGTACTCTGTGGCTCGGCACTCGTTGGTGCTCAGGGGGTTCGTGCCGTTCTCGTGCTCGACCCCCACCAGGATGAAGATGGGTCCGGCACTGATGAAGGAGATGGCCCAGAGGAAGAGGATGACCAGCTTGACCTTCCCCTTGGTGATGATGACTTTAGCTCGCAGGGGGAAGCAGATGGCGACGTACCGCTCCACGCTGAGCGCCGTGATGTTGAGGATGGTGGAGTAGGTGCAGCTCTCGCTGATGAACTGGAAGAGCTTGCAGAGGAGGTCCCCGAAGTTCCAGGGCCGGTACTGCCAGAGGCGGAAGAGGTCCAGGGGCATGCAGAGGAAGATGAGCAGGTCGGAGAAGGCCATGCTGGACAGGTAGAAGTTGGTGGTGGTCCTCATGTCCCGGAACCGCGACACCACCAGCATGGTCATGAGGTTGCCGATGATCCCGATGACGAAGAGCAGGACGCAGGCGACGGTGATGCCGGTGAGCACGGGCACGGGGAACAGGTGCAGC
>VZRL01006829.1:1991291-2062198 GCA_013397895.1 Origma solitaria | reverse complement strand
ACGCCATCCTTGCCCAGCCTGTCCTGCTCACGCCATCCCTGCCCAGCCTGTCCTGCTCACGCCATCCCTGCCCTGCCCGTCTGCCATTCCCCATGTGACACAGACCTGACCTCGCCCCACAGCGCCCCCTGCAGCTGTGCAGGAGTCACCGCACCTGCCCTGCCCAGCCAGGAGCCTGACAGCGCCCCTCCTGGCTGTGACCATGACTGCACCAAATGGGACAGTGTCTGGCAGCCCAGGGACATCTGCCACCGAGTTTTTGGTTTTGTTTGTTGTTACTGTTGTTATTGATTGTTTGCCTCGTTATAAATACTAGTAAAGAACAGTTATTCCTTTTCCCATATCTTTGTCTGAAAGCCCTTGATTCCAAAGTTATAATAATTCAGAGGGAAGGGGATTCACATTTGCTATTCTAAGGAAGGTTCCCACCTTCCTTAGCAGACACCTGTCTTTCAAACCAAGACACCACGGCAGGAGGTATCAGCAAGACAGACTGCAGGGGGGAGATTCATACCTGCCTGCCTGCAGGGACCGTGTCTTTGCCTGTCAGGTTATAAGCGTGAAGCGCAATGACCACAGCTTTGCTTTTTCGTTCTCTTTTGTTTTTAGAAAAAGTCTTTATTTCTACAAAAGAATAAATAAATGGCCAGCCAAATAAATAAATAATAAAGTAAATTAATTAATTAAGTAAGTAATCAGAGTTTTGTGATAGACAGTGATTGACATACGAGTCCTACAGTATCCCTTGCAGTGTCCATGATCCCCTTGCTCTTCATCCGGTGAGGTTGCAGTCTGGATGAATGCGATAATTTATAGGTAATAAGTACCACCCCTATCCACAGCTGTCCAGGAGTGTGCAGTGTAGAAATTTCCTCTTCCTTTCCAGTGGCCATGGTTTGGCTACGTGGGCTGTGCCACAGCCTGGCCCTGGTGTCACCACATCATACCCATTTCCCAGTCAGTTCTTCGTTCTGGTCAGAAGAGGCGTGAGCGGTACTGAGCGGTCCCATCCTGGGCTGCTGCTGTCTCCGCTCAATCTGTGGCCTCTGGTACTGGCTGGGGATGGGTGTTTGGTGTCCGTGGGTTTAGTGGGGTCCAGAGCAGCATGGTGCATCATTCGCCGTATGAGCCTGTCCACGTGTTGGAAGCACACAAGAGCTTCAAGGCGGATGTGGTCCCAGGCGCAGGCGCTGTGGTTGTGGGCATGGAGGAAGAGGTGGATGTCCCTGAAGTACTTGCTGATGGTGAGCAGTGTGTTGCGGGGTCCCTTGAAGAGCGTGGCGTTGTTGGGGAGGCATTGCTCGAGGAGGTGGATGTAGTGCTGGAGTTTGTTGAGGAGGTCGTTGCGAGCCTGTGTGTGCCAGTGGTGGCGGGGGCTGTTGGTGCTGAGGGTGTGGAAGAGGTGCTGGAGGATGCGTAGGGTGGTGGCGGCGGCTTGTTGCGGGTGGAGGTTGTTGTGGCGGAGGGTGTCGGGGAAGAAGGGTGGTGGCTCTTGGAGGTGGCATGGCTGTATTGTGCTCAGAGTGATGTCCTGGAGAAGCTGGAGTGCATCCGCAGGGTTGTGGGTCTGCAGGTGATGGCATGGGAGACCGGTGGTGAGACCCATGATGAGGAGCAGCAGTGCCAGCCTGCTGTGCCACAGGCAGGGCTGTGGGCATCCAGGTAAAGCCATGGTGGAGCTGTGGGTGTTGTGCCAGAGTCTGCTCAGGCTCGGTGGTGGTGGTGGCTTTGCCTGGGATGCTGCTGGTGGGCAGCTTTATGTGGTGCCCAGGCTTTCCTTTCATCATCATCATCATCTCCATCTTTTTCTCAACAGAATTTCCCTTTGCTTTCACTTTTGGTTTGTTGTTTGCTTTGTCTTGAGGGCTTTGGTTGTGCTTGTCACTATGACCAGGAGGTGGCCCTGCTATAAGAATGGAGCTGACTCTTTCTCAGGGCTGCTGCCAGGGCCTGATTACTGTGCTGTTGTAATGAAGGTGTAGCAGAAGTTGTTTTATGGGTGGCTGTGCTGGGGATGTGTTTCAGGATTGTCTTTTCATCTGTTTTGTGAATTGCCTTTTTTTTGGGTTTTATTTTAAAATTACCTACTAGCATCTATTTTTTTTTTAATTTCATGCTGTAATATTATTTGTATATAATTATTATTTTGCATGTTAGGTAGTGTTTTCCTATATTTCTTATTGATAAATATTGATAAATATTGTTGTAAATATTAAATACTAACAATATTTATCAATAGTTTGTATTTTTAATTCTATTTTTATTTTTATATATTTTTAAATACTTTTTATTTTTTCTGTGGCATCTGCAGCCTTGGCAGTGCAGGAGTTTTTTGTCTCTCTGCAAATACCTTGCAGAATATTTTTGGGGCCATCTCTCATACCTCTGTATCCAGAGTTAATTATGGTATGTTGATAGTTAGAAATAAATGTACAGATGTCACAAGGGATTTTTCATCAGCTATTCATGCAGTGTTTGTGCTTTCTAGATTTTGGGGGTTTTTTAATTGTATTGTGAATTTTTTTGAAAATGTGGCACTGTTAGATGGTCTGGGGGCAGGAGCAGGTGGGAATATTTGTATTTCACATGCCTGTCTACTTACATATGAAAAGTGAAAGTGGGCAAAGTTCCAAGTGAAAGCTGTCACTGCTTCCTGAGCCGTTTCTAGCAGCAAGAGATCCTGGTAGCTGCTGATAAAGCAAGAATGGGATTTTCCCCTGAGGTTCTTTTTAAAATTTAACTCAATTAAGTAACGTGCATATTGTTGCTGTAAAGTGTCACTGTGGGTTTTTTTGTTGCTAGGGTTCTTTTGGTGTGTGTTACGTTGGGATATGCTGTCTTCTCTGTTCATCTGTTGCAAAGGCCTTAGAAATGCCTCAGCTGGAGTGTGTGGTATCCAGTGTTCTGCTTGGTGGAACTTATATCTGTTATGTCTCATCACTTACCCTTTTTGCATCCTTTTCTGCATCCCTTTTTGAGCCTATTTCTGATACTTCACTCTTGGCTTTAGGCAGCTTCTCCCTTTGTTAGGTCAGGAGGATATCTATGATGTTCAAAGAGCAGTGTCTTCTCTGATATTTTCCTTTGGGCAGGCATGAACTGCAGACATAACTGCCTTGCACCTGTATTTTCTAATTAGTTTTTAGTTTGAATGTGTGTATGCACATGTAGGATATGGATATTCAGCACTGATGTGGTTTTCCCCTGCCTGGGGTACAGTGGGAATAATTGCAACCCTTACACCCTTTTCTCATGTGGATTTGATTGTATTTTGTCCAGTTTGTGTGTGGGGGAAATGTTAGTGTTCATGCATGCTGAATTGTGTTCCCTTCTCTTCTCTAAAGAGAAGAGAAGGCATTTTCATCAGAAATTTATGGGAATGCTGCTTTTGAATAACCTTCTAAGACTTTTGTGATGTGAATTTAGTTGTGTTTTACCAAATGATTCATGCTGGAGTTCATAAGGGGAAATTACCAGGGAAGGGAAGGTTGATAAAATAACGGCACTATTACAAGTTACAGAAAGCACCTGCAATACTAAAACTTTGCCACATTATTTCATGTTCAGTGATGGAAGATTGGGTATAGGAGATAGGGAGGTGATGCATGAAAGTGGAGCAAGGTGGAGGGTGCTGTCAACTCTGAGAAAACATTTGAGGTGTTATGTCATTTGCGGAGAGGGATATGACAAAGGAAGGGACTTCTCCAGTGTTTGAGAATGTGTGGAAATGGATACATTACTACTTAAAGCATTATCTCTTTCTGGATTGGAGGTGGTGAGAAGTAGAGCACAAAAATTAAGAGGGAAAAAATAGAGTACCAGACCCACAAGCAGAGTTCACCCAGAGGGAGAAGGGCAAACTTCTTGCCTTTTCTCCCAAACTGAAGTCAAAGTACTGCTTTGGTTTTGCTAGCATGTCCTGTCATTTCAGAGTGCGAGCTTTCTAGTAGTGCTTGTGTGTAGAGGGCCTAGAAGAGTTATCTAAGGGAGTGGTTTCCACATTTTTTACCCTGCACCCCATCAGTAAAAATTTGTGAGCCCTCACCTTCAATATATTTTTTTTCTGAATTATATACATCTATCCCTGTACTAATTAATATATGTTATAAAATGTACACAAAAATAAAACTGAAAACAGGAGAGAAAGGTTAAACAAACACTATTTAAAAATTCTCAAAGTTGTATTTATGAAAGGTACCAAATTCTTTTTCTTCCTGCACACCAATGGATTGTGATGCACACCCCACTTTAGAGACTACTGACCTGAGGTCTCCTGTAACGTAGTTTAAATAAATTTTCCAGTTATCCAATAATAATTATTTTTCTCTCTCTTTTAATGTTTCTGTGTTTCCTAGCTGACATTTCCACTTCTAGAAAACGGGGCATGGTACAAGGATGAAACCCTTAGATTTTACATCCATATTGTGATTACAGTCCTGGCCTGACCCCCGGCCTTTGACTCACAGCAGTCCGTTCTCTTGCAGGCAGTCTCACTGGAAGATGACAGCTCAGAGCTGTGAGCTGTGAGGGAAATCACTCAGTCATTGCCTTTAACGTACCATTAAGAGATGAAATATTTGTATATAATCTGAAAAGTGTCTATATAAAGTAGATTTATTTTTAGCTTGAATCCAGGTAAATTTTCAGCTCTGCTGCATGACATAAGGTTAGCTTCCACCCAAACCTCCTTTAGTTCTTGCTTTTAAAATTTTCTTCTGCATATAGTATGCAGTTCATAAGAGCTGTCCAGCTGTCTTACAGTTTCAACTGTTAATAAATGATGTTGTCTCTTTCCAAGGATTACTATGGAATTACATTCCCTGCTCCTGCAACCTTGACAGGCAGAGATGGGAGCCTTGCTAACAACCCGTACTCAGGTGAGTGTTATTTAATGACACAGATGACAGGTGAGATGTGCTGGTTTCTCAGTGCAGGTCATCCTGCCTCTTGCTCAAAGAGGAGTTGCTTTTCCTTTCTGTGATCAAAGAAGCCCTTCCTCATTCCTGCTCTTGCTCTTTAGCTGTCATTGTGCGAAGATGATATTAATGCCATCCAGGATTTTCAGCCAGTGGTTTTCATCCACTGCCATCTGATAACAGCTTAAAACTGTAGCCATAGGTGTTGTAGTTCCTGTAATGATGGTATTAAGTGCTGTCATACATCCTGGTAACCAACAAAACAGAATACTGGCTGGGAGTGAGATAGAAGGGATTGATGTATGTCACCTCCTTAAAAAACATGAACCTGGCGCTCTGTATGCTGCCAGAAAATACCGGTGTTTGTGAATTTTCTGCTTCATGATCACTTCTCTTGGGAGGCTGTTTTTGGGTTAATAACTGAATTTCCCTTCCTGCTTCTTCAATAAGGTGGCCCACGATGCAAGCCTTGCTTTCCTGGCCTTCAGCTACTGTCTTCAGAACTCTGGTGGTGTGAGGAACTGGACATCTTAACTAGTCATGCTTGACAAATAAACAGACACTGGCAAAAATATGTCCATCACTGCCTGTAAATCTTAACCTGCTTTCAGCCCATGAAGCTTAGCTAAACAGGTTAACCTCCAGGAGAGTCATACTTTAACCCAACAACCATTGGCTCTCTGGCTATTTACCATGCTTGTGCTTTTAGCATGTTGTATTGCAATGATCTGATAGTAATAAGTCTGCTCAGACCATGTGAGATAGGTAAGTATTGGCATCTCTCTTTATCAATGGATTAGCCATGGCACAGAGTTCCGTGCCATGAACAGGCAATATCCCTGTGGCTGTTAGGAACAGAGACCGGGTGAAGGCTTCCCATGAACAACTGCAGGCTTTCAGGTGTAGGATGTGTCCTCTTCTGTAGTTGTCTGCTTGTATTCAGATTATTTAAATCCATTGATTTCTCCACCTTTGCAGTATCTTTGATAGCATTTCTGATCAGCTCTTTCTTTCACAGGTGATGTAACAAAATTTGGCCGTGGAGATTCTGCTTCTCCTGCTCCTGCAACCACGCTGGCCCAGCCACAGCAGAACCAGACACAGACTCACCACACGACTCAGCAGCCCTTCCTCAACCCAACCCTGCCCCCAGGGTACAGCTACACTGGGCTCCCTTACTATGCTGGAATGCCTGGTGTTCCCAGTGCATTCCAATACGGGCCAACCATGTTTGTAAGTGTGACATCCTAAACTATAACCCTCCCTGTGTAGCCCTCTGGTTTTGCTTTCTCCAGCCCAAATACTCTACATCTTGGAATTACAGAAAAAGGATCATCGAAGACCATCTTGTTCCAATCCATCTGCTGTGAGTAGGGACACCTTCCACTAGACATGGTTGCTCAGAGCCCCATCCAGCCTGGCCTTGAACACTGCCAGGGTTGGGCCGTCCACATCTTTTCTGGACAGTGCCACGCCACCCTCGTAGTGTTGAATATTTTCCTTATATCTAATCTAAATCTACCATCTTTCAGTTTAAAACCACTGCCCTTTGTCCTTTCACTACAGAGCCTTTCCCATCTTTCCTATAAGCCTTCATTAAGGTCACAGTAAGGTCTGCCCAGAGCCTTCTTTTCTCCAAGCTGAACAGTCCCAACTTTCAGTCTGTCCTCATAGGAGAGAGGGGCTTATCCCTATGATCGTCCTCATGACCTACTCTGGATCTGCTCTAACAGGTCCACAGCTTCCTCATAATGAGGTTCCCAGAGCTGGAGTCAGTATTCAGGTGGAATCTCATTAGAATAGAATAGAGTCAGCTACCCCAATCTGCAAAAGATCTACAAAAACATGCAACATGAGAAAATAGCTGCAGTCCCACTGAGAAGAAAAGAAAAAAATTAAAAGGCCAGAACTCATGGACCCTTGTGCCGGTTTCTGTAAATAGCTGACAGCTGCAGCTTGTGGGCTTGATGTTCCTGAAAGCCCTTCCTAGTCTCTGGAGAATCAAGGGGAGACCCAAAGCTGAGTCAGTAAGCTGAGAGAGCCTGGATGGAGGAGACCCTATGAAGTCAGAGAGCAGGGCTGAAAGTCTCAGGAGAGGGGAAGGTTGTTTCGGAAGAGGTGCTGCTCCAGGCAGAAGGGTAGATGATGCTGTTTAGGGCCCTGTAGGATAGTATTGTATGAACAGGCTCAGGCAGGAATTTATGTTTACTTTGATTCTGTGGTCGTTCTTCTCAGGTTTGTGGGTAAAAATTTACTGCTTACATTCAGCACATGAAAGAAATACACAGCATGTTCTGAGGGAGGGCTGCGCTGCAATCACAGGGACAGCTCTAGGAGAAGTCCTGGGGCGTAAATCCACTGTAGTGAGTTACTGCTGTAAGCAGTCCCATGCCATCCCGGTCCTCCCGACTCCAGACTGAATTCCTGACATGAGGTGGAAGGTGCCTTCCCCACTAGGTGGCAGGGGGAGCCTGCGTTCCCCGCCTAACGATGCCTTTTGTTCCCATCCTTTGTCCAGGTACCTCCAGCGTCTGCTAAACAGCATGGAGTCAACCTGAACACGGCGTCGACTCCCTTCCAGCAGGCGAGTGGCTATGGCCAGCATGGCTATGGTGGAGGTAAGCTCTTGGCCCCTGCCTCCTGGTGAGCGCTGTGGCACCGCTCACACACCCTAATACCCTCTCTTGTGCACACTGGCAGGCTACGATGACTTAACACAGGGAACAGCAGCTGGAGATTACAGCAAAGGAGGCTACAGTGGGTCATCTCAAGCACAAAACAAATCTGCTGGCACTGGACCTGGGAAAGGTAACACAACGAGACTGGAGGTTGCTCTGGAGTGGGGTTTAGTAGGGCAATCTGCCAGTGCTGTGCAGTCAGCACAGCAGCCGACTCTAAACAGGGTCATGATCCAAGCTGTTTCTCCATCTCCTGTATACAAAAGGCTTTTCTTATGGCCCAGTTGTTCCTTCTAAACCTCATGGCTGAACTTTGCATAAGAGTTTGTGTGACTGATGCACAGCTTGGTCCAATTACACATGGGGGAAATGTTAAGCTGTTTCCTAAGCCAAAGCTTTCTTTGCTGAAGAATATAGTGATCCTTCAGCAGTGCTGTGTTTTTGAAATCTGAGCAGTTCAATGCTGTTGTGAAATGATCCTCTGCCAAATCATGCCTAAATTTTAAGTTTCTTGGTAGGCACCTGAGACAGCTGTGTGTTAGAGAGGAGCAGGGCATTTCACCTCTCTCTGGGCTGTCTAGCTGATGCCTGTACACCCTGTAGCTCATAGTGTTATGTCATACCTGGAGATGTTTCCTTTTCGATCATAAAAGCTGAAAAATTTATACAGCTCATGCAAAAGTTTTATTCGGCACATGCTGCTTAGGTCTGAGAAGTGTATATTGGGCTGCTTAGCATTAACTGGTTCATCCTTGTGCTCAAGCAAATACCAAGCATTTGCTGTGTGTTTGAAACACCAGGTCATCACACTCTGCTCAGTGGAGAAGCAATCCAGAAAGGAGCAGTGTCCAAGGAGGGTTACAAGCTTAGAGCAGTGCATACCCTCTGAGTCCAGTCCTCTGATTCACTGAACAAAGCAACTGCTGGCTCTATTCTGATCCAAGTGAAATGATCAGAGCCACCCTTTATCAAGCTGTGAATAAGTGTGGTTTCAGAGCCACCTTGATGGTGAGTGTTTCTGAGCCTGTTGTGGCACCCGCTAGTCTGGGTGGAAGCCAGTCTGAGCCAGTGATGCTGATTCTGTCAGGGCAGGGGAGCGCTGCAGACCTCACTCTTGTGCAGGATGTGGAAGGACAAGGGCTCAGATGTGTAGGAGATCTGAGTCTCGTTGCTCAGGGCGCTACTGGAAAGCTCCTGAATGCTACAATAGAGCTGAATGCACCTCTGATCCTACAGGAAAGCTGGCTTTTTGTGAGTTTCAGTGAGTGTTCAGTGCAGCCAACTGCTGGCTGGTGAAGTGCATTGGAATTTGAGTGTTAACAGCTGGGTTGTGGACCTGGGTGATTTATCACAGTGGGCTTTTGCAGTGGGAGCAAGAAGCTGAACCCTTTCTTCTGCTCCCTTGTGCGTCTGAAATCATGGAGAACCAGCAGGGCAATGCATCCCCTGAGGCTGCCAGAGGTGCCAGGAGCAAAACCTGGGATCATACTGGCTGGGGGGCGGGGGTGGTGACATGCTCACTTGTTGATGGCACTTCTGTTTTCCAGGTGTTTCTGTGACCTCAAGTAACATGGGTGTGCCTGATATCAGCGGCTCAGTCTATAACAAAACTCAGGTGAGGAGTGCTGGACCCTCGTGTCTCAGTGCCCAAGGCTGATGATTCCTGTTCCCAGGCTGACCAGTCTCAGGGTCAGCAGGCCATTTCACCTCTAACGCTGGCTCTATTTGCTGTTGGAGTGAGGTCTCATCCTCTGTCCCGCTGTTTCTGCTGTGTCAGCTCCTGACAGCAGCTGCTGGCAGAGGCTCAGTGCTCCCTGTGCCGCACACTGCCTGTGCTACCCCATGCCAGCAGTGTCCTGGGTGCAAATGAAGTTATAGGTGTTAGCACTGTTAGTCAAAACAGCCTGCAGAGCAGGTGAGTTGAGAGGCTGTTTGCTTTCCATCAGAGGGTCCAGGCAGTAGTGCCCACCTTTGACACTCGAGAGTCCTTGTCCCATGCTCTCCTGTGGCCAATGCTCAGTGTGCAGCTTCCCAGCAAAGCAGAAAGTGCTTTGACAAGCTCTGGTGTGCATTGGGCTTATGTCCAGCTCCTGTTTGCTCCTCCCTGCACCCTCAGCAGGGGAAATGAGTGTCTGGCTGTGATCCATGCATACAGGTAGGAAGCCAGCTGTCAGCTATGTGCTTAGGGATCAAGCATTGGCCAGCAGGAGGAAAATATTGCTGCAAGTTCCTGTGTTTTTCTTGAGCTGCTCTGGATAGGTTGAGAAAGTCTGGGCTGAGCCCACTCAGTATGGGAAGGACTGATTAGGCAGCTGCTGGCATCCCATGTCCCTTTGAATGAAAAGAGGTCAGGGGAAGAAACTCCACAGTAGCTGTGAGAATAAAAATGTCAAGAACCATTTGTGCAGAAATACGGGTGTGCTTGCAGGTATTGAATGTGATTTGGCTTCCTCATGGGGCGGGTGAAAGGTTCAGGTGATGTGTGTTTGCACCACTCTTCTTCTGGTCTGGTTGGGGCTGCTCACGTCAGTCTCTAACGCTGTGCCCATTGCCCCCTGTGCAGACGTTTGACAAGCAGGGATTCCATGCTGGCACTCCGCCTCCCTTCAGCCTGCCTTCTGCTCTCGGATCGACTGGGCCCCTGAACCCTGGTGCTGCCCCGGGTTATGCTCCAGCCCCGTTTCTCCATATCCTCCCTGCGCATCAGCAGCCTCATTCCCAGATGCTGCATCACCACCTGCAGCAGGATGGGCAGGTGAGTCAGCCCCTTCTGTTTCTACAGCATCCTCAGGGGCACATTGCTCCCCAATCTCTGCAGGGTCTTGGGGGTTTTGTGTCCTTCTGATATTTGCTTTGCTCTCTGGGAAAGGGCCTTGGCAGCAGCAGCTTGCGGAGGGAACCTCATGAAGTTCAGCAAGGGGAAATGCCATGTCCTGCCCCTGCAGAGAAACAGCTCTGTGCACCAATGGATATCAGGGACCACCCAGCTGGGGAACAGCTCAGCAAAAATGGCCCTGGGGGGCCTGGTGGGCAATGCAGCACAAAAGGACAACGAGATTCTGAGCTGCACCAGGCACAGCAGTGCCAGCAGATCAAGGGAACTGATCCCTGCCCTCTCCTCAGCCCTCGTGTGGCCAAAGCTGCAGCATCGTGTCCAGTTGGTGAATTCCCACTATGGAAGAGACATAGATGCATTTGAGTGTCCAGTGAAGGACTGAAAAGGGGACTGAATCATGTCTCTTATGAGGAAAGGCTGGTGGAGATGGGACAGTTCAACCTGGAGAGCACTGAGAGAGGATCTCATCCATGTACAGAAATACCCTGAGGGAAGATGTAAAGAGGACAGAGCCAGGCTCTTTCCAGTGGTGTCCAGTGACAGGAACAGGGGCAGTGGGCACAAACTGGAACACAAGGGGTTCCCTCTAAATATCAAGGAAAATGATGACCAAGCACTGGCACGGTGGTTGGGATGGTGACCGAGCACTGGCACTGATTGCCCCGGAAGCTGGTGGTCTCCATCCTTGGAGCTGTCTGGGGATGGTGCTGGGCAGCTGGCTCTAGGTGATCCTGCTTGAGCAATGGGGTTGGACAAGATGCCTCAAAAGATCCCTGCCAGCCTCAGCCAGGCTATGATTGTGTGAAGAGCCCATCCTGCTGTGGACTAGGGAGGAAAGTTCGTGGGATGTGAAGCCAAGACAGGCGCTGCTGTCTCCTGTCTGTGGCAGGAGGGCAGGATGTAAGCACTTGTGCTGCTATTCTGGGGAAAAATCAAGCATCCCTTGCAGATCGCATGTCAGCTCCGATCTGGTTTCAGCTGCACATGTATTTACTTTCCTAACACTAAATATTCCCTGCAAAAAGCAGTGTTCAGCCTTAGAGTCCAGAAATAGGACGTGATTTTACACTCCATGTGTGATGCCCTTGTCTGGTGTGCCACCTCACTCACCTTGGGGAAAGCTGCTTTGCTGTGCCTGGCCCTGCTCCTCCCTTCCCTTGTGCTTGAGCTTGTTGTGCGAGGGAGGCGATGGGATGGTGCATCCCCGAGCTCCTGCTTGCTGTGTCCGTGGTTGCTTGGCCTGGATTGTGGGATGCAGAGATAATGCAGGGCAGAATGAGATCTGTTCAGGGGGGAGCATCACTGCACTGCTGGGTGTCAGGGCTATCCCTGGCGATGTTGCGGTGGGCTTGTCTTCCTGGGGATGTTGGCAGCTGATACCCTGTTTCCTTTGTTTCCCATTTCTAGGGTGGATCTGGCCAACGCAACCAACCCAGCACCATGCAGCAAAAGTCTCAGGCTACCAAAACCGCCTATGGCACTTCGCCGTACTGGACAAACTAAATCTGAAACCGGGGAGGGGGGAGAGAATGAAAGGAGAGGAGGAAGAAAAAAAAATAAAAGGAAACAAAATAAAAGAGAAAAAAGAAAATAAAAGCCGAAGCCCATTCCTGGAATTATTAGGAAAAGTAACTGCTCAGCCAAACGTCTGTGTGGGGAGAACTGCAGCCAGCCAGCCATCCTCTGTGTGACTCGCCTGCTTCCTCTTTGAGTTGCTGTTATATGTAATATATTTATGTATGTATTTGTAAATGTAATAGAGCCTAAATGTGGTTTTCTGCATCTTGCAGCCTGGTTTATTTTCTTTGTAGGAAAACTATTCATATTCCATCTGCACCAGGGCATCTTTCTTTCTTTGTTTTTTTTTTTAAGCTCCATGGGTTTTGTAACTCTGTCAGACAAACTGCGCCTTTTTTTTTTTTGGAGCTGGACCCCATTTATTTAATGCAGTTCTAAATCAGACAAATAAGGAGACCTGCCCTCCTAAACACCCAAATCAAGATGTGTCCAGTTGGTTTGATTTTCCTCCCCAGCCCCCAATATAGCTGTTATTTTAGAGGGGGAAAATAAAAGAAAGAAAAAATAAAGTTTTGTGGGCCTTCCCCTTTCTTTCATTTCCTCCCTCCCTCACTCTTGCTGTGGAAGACAAGTTTCATCACTGTGGCCTTGGGCTGCAGTCTCAACTTTTAATTTTTCAATTTTTTGATAATTAAAAAAGGGGTTAATTTTCTGGTTTTTCGGGGTTTTTTGTTGTTGATGGTGTTTTTCTCTAGCAAGAGACTTTGGATGGCTCAGTGTGTCCTGGAACCTCCTTTGCATCATTAGAGGCAAAAACTATGTAGCAGTTTCTTAAATAAAAGTATAAGCTGTGTCTTGTACCTCTTTGCCCTGAGCCACCTTCCCAGGAAAGCCAGAGTTACTGAATGGAAACTTCATCTGCCCCTCCCCACTTTTTTTAAAACAAAGACCTTGGAGGCAACTCCTGGTCCTTCTTGTCCTGCACCAGTGCGGTGAATGTTCTAGGAGTTCCATTTCTTTATAGCCCTTCCTCCACCTAATAAAGATCTGAGCATATCACTGGTGTTTGTCTGCATTTTCAAAGGCTCAGGAGCAGTTTTACTTTTACAGCCTGTCCTTTTCTACGTTCTCCTGCCAGCAGCAGCAGCTGAGCTGGCAGGGTGAGAGCAGCAGGTGCATCTGACAATGGTGAGTTCACCTGTGTGCTGAGAGCTCTCAGGCATCTGCAGCAGGGATGGGATCCGGGTCAGCACTCTCCTTCCATGAGCGGCCTGTCTCTGCCTTTGGTGGCTCTTGGGGTGATGCTCTGAGTCCCTGTGAGCAGCTGGGATGGGTAAGGACGGAGCACAGCTGCAGCTCTGCCCTCTTGCTCTGCCCACAAGGTCTGTGAGCTCCACTGGGAGGAAGGGCAGGGGTGTGAGGGCTCCTGAGGGAAGTCTCCTGCCCCAGGCTTCTCCTTCGGATCATCCTGTCCCCGTGCAGCAGAGGAGGTGGGTAAATGTGAAGCACATAACAGGCAAGGGGCTGTTTTTCTTTCAGTATCGACAGGAAAAGTCTGTTTCTACCCTGAGAACCATTTTTGTTACCAGCTCTTGGGCCCTGTGAGACCCAGTTGTCACCCAGCGCTCCCCCAGCATCTGAGCAGCACAAGAACTACACTGACATTCTTCTGCCGTGGCTCAGGTTTTGATGCTGGTTGAACTCCAACAGCTGCTCCAAGCCCTTGGCAGCTGCTGCCCCACTGCCACCACCTTTAGGGCCTGAATGTCAGGGAGGGCAAAAATGTTTCTGCAGGCTAGATCCTGTCAGCGTGTACAAGGCTGCACCAGCAGATGAGCCCTCACAGCAGCAGCACCTCATTTTACTTAAGCACAAGCTTCCCCAGAGCTGCCTTCACACACTTGAGGTCTCACTTATGCTCCTCCACAGGGGTAGCTCAGTTCTTGCATGTGTGTCACAGTCCAGAAGCAGCTAGAGCTGGGAAAAGGCAACAGGTGAGAGCTGGTGCCAGCCCCCAGCAGCCCCCGAGCCTCAAGTTCTGCAAGGACTCCTGCTAGCACTGCTCCGTTTTCCCAAAGCACACACCTTCCGCCCTCAGCCTGGCTGTGAGCATAGAGGGGCAGTGCATGGACTGTGTTGTCCTGCAGCGTCCTCGTCTTCCCTAGCACCAGGCACCCAAGGCAACTCCAGCACCTTCCCAGCTGCTCTGGGGTCTTGCCTGCAGGCAGAGTGTTGCCTTCAGCCAGAGGCGAGCTCCTCTCCTCTCTGTGAGACAGCAAATTGTTTTTCCCTTTCCCTACACTTTCACTTCCAGCAGGACTTCCCTGCAGCAATTTCCATTCTAAGCCCTGTTCCACTGCTGGCAGAGCCAAGGTTGCCCAGCTGCACTTGGCCATCAAGGAAAGGAGGGGAAAACCTCCCTTTGCAGCCCTCTGGGCCTCCCCAGTGCAGGGTGGGCTGGAGCCTTTGCCCTGCCTTTGGTCCCATACTACTGCTGGAGGAAGCAGCTACTGGCAATTCTGGGCAACCCGGTGCTGTAGGGTCAGGGAGCAGACAGAAGCAGGCTCGATCCCAGACAGCACCATCCCTCCCGGTCCCATTCCCTAGTATGGAGACTCCTTTGGGAAGGCAGCTCTGAAATGCCATCAACCTTCCTCCAGCTCAGCTGTGCAGGAGGAAGCACTTGAACCCCAGCCACATTTGACTCAGCAGTTGCTGTGCGTCCACTGATACCAAGTGCAGCCAGTGCAACTCCTGACACTTGTCCCGCTAATTTTAGCTCGACTGCAGCAGCCGGGGCACTGCAAACACCCTGTTCCCCTCCTGAGCCTGCACGGAACAGCGTGGGACAGGCAGGACTGGCACCTGCGAGAGCTGGCAGCTGTGACCTCAATTTCTCTGCCAAAGCTGCTGCCTGACCCAGTGGTCAAACTCCTACTCCACTGTGTCCAACCCTTTCAGGAGCCCTGTGCTCCTGCCCTGCCAGGGCACGGCCACCAGCAGCTCTGGCCCAAGTCCTGCGTCCCTGCTCCAGTCACATGAGTCCATGAACAACCTTCTCGCTCGTCTTCCCCTTCTGACTTAGGAAGACTAAATATAACAGCAAAGCTCTGGCCTTTTGCCAAAGTCCTTCTCTAAATCAGTTTGTTCTTAAGTCTTAGGTGCTGGCAGCTGTCAAACAGCAGCTTTATTTTGCAATAAACTTATATATATTTATGTATAAATATGTCTATTGATACCAGAGCAGCAATGAACTCATGAACAGCTGTTACTCAAAGCTTTGAGTAACCCATGCAATGCAACCAGCTCAAACAGGGAAGTAACAGCACAGATATATTTTCATTTCACATTTTTATTAGTAGACAGATGTGCAGAAAAGACAAAATATAACTACTGAAGGAGAAGACAACACAAAAATGCATCAGTTAATTCTTTCTGGTAAATTATACTGAAGAAAAAAAGGAAAAGATCTGGGAGTTCAGCTAAGAAAACTACTAAGAAACCTAGTGTACCCTGCTGGTTTCAGAATGGTTGAAAACTGCATTTGAAGGGACATGTAGTTGCAAATGTAAACGCTAATATTGGCTGAAACAGGAGAAAAAGGGTTAAGAAAAAAAAACAGAATACACAAAGCAGGTAAACATTTTTCTGCAATCTCTTAAATAGTTTCAAAAAAATCCCCTCATACTTCGGTTGTATTTCAAACGAGGAAACCAGCAAGTCAACAAGCAATGACACTGCACAGGACAGTGGGGAAGAGAATTCATCTGGTTAATGTCGGAGCTCTCAAAAGAGGTTGCTTTTTTGTCATTAAAAAAGGGTAACAGAAGAGTCATAATAATGCATCTTACAACATCAAGCTTGGAAATACAAGTCACTGGAGAGTATACAGTGAAGACGGTCAAAAGTACAAGGGAAATCCTGAAAGATGCAGTATCCTCATTTCCAACCAAGTCATCAGCAAAGCCAGCGTTGCCACACTGCTCCATCACCCCGCCACAGCCGCCTGAAAGCTGGAGGTCGGTGCCCCTACCCTGGTGTGGCCCCGGCTCCAGTGCTGTAGCCGGGAGCACCGGGGCCCATTTCCAGCCCCAGCGCTGCCCTCGCAGGGCTGGTGTGAAGCTGGGCGCGCCCCACGCTATCACTAGGCGGAGGGGAGCCCCGCTGCCCGCTCCAGAAGGCACCTGGGGCTGAGTCTGGCCTTGCTGGAAGAAGGTTGACACCTCAGGAAGATGCAGCTGCCTTCCCAGGGAAACATGCAAGCAGGAGGGCAGGCAGCCGAGGGAGCGCAGGGACAAGGAATGGCACTCGGGCTGCCTTCGCTGCCTGCGGGCACAGGGGTGCACCGCCGGGGCAAGGCCTGTCCCTGCAAACCCCAGCCGAGCAATATTCTGGAAACAGATCTGCCTCGCTCACTTCATGCGGAGCCCCGAGCGCCTTCCTCATCTGTCCCTCCGGGCAGCTCTCGCTCAGCCTCGCCCAGGACGCAGCCACGGAGCGGCTCCAGAACAAAGCCTTGCTCCCACCGAGGCACCCCCGAGGGACCGCAGCTGGTGACGTACCGTGGAAAACCCTGAGACACATGGAGGGGAGGCGCAGGCTCTGGCCAGGGCAATGCCTCTGTACCTGTGCGGACCGAGGGTCTCGCCCAGGCAGGGCCAGCAGCTCCGATCTGCTCCCAGGGCTGCCAGGCCCGGCTGCCGATCCAGGGATCACGCGAAAGGGGAACTCGGGCACTGCACCACAGCCAAACACGAGCACGCTGCAACGCGGGAAGGGTGTCGAGGGCCTGAGGAAGAGGGTTTTGAGACAGGAACATGCAAGATCCCCCTGCCCTAAGCTCTGCCAAGGGCTCCCAGAAACATGCGGGAAGCTGAGCTCAGGGCACGCTGCTGAAGAGCCTATCAAACCCTGCTCTGCTGCGGCTGCACACAGCCTGCGCCCAGGCACAGGGCCAGCCCGGACACCCCCGTGGACACCAAGGCGAGCTCCCAACTCTGCCCTGCAGAGCCCGCGGGGTTGCGGCGGAGCTGCACCTACCCACAGGGGACCCACACAAGCAACAGAGGCAGCTCCAGCTGCACAGGGCTGGGGCTGCAGGAAGCAAGCACTGCCAGCCAGCACGGGGCAGGAGGCTGCTGGTCTCTCCCACTGCCACAAATAAGCCCAGGATGAATGGTGGCCGGCTGGGCAGCGGGATGCACATCTGCTCTCCTCCCTCCAGAGAGGGGCAGCTGGCAGCAGATCTCAGCAGAACAGCTAAACTGAACTTTTTCAACCCTATCCTAATCCGGAAAAAAAAAAAAAATAGCAACCCAGGGCTCAGTTGTACAGACGTGAAGTGTTAAGTGTTTATTTTAGGGTTCATATCACACGCCTTTTCCAGAGACAAAGCTGATTCTGCCCTCTGGGGCTCCAGGGGTCAGCTACTTCCTAACTTAGCAGGCTGAAAAGGAATACTGTACCTTTCAGTGACATCCCATCAAGCTCAACACACAGTAGCTTTACACTCTCTGCCCCACACCTTATAAAGGAAAAGCCACCACCACAAGGCTAAACGAATGTACACACGCTATTATTGTAAATGGAGCAGCTAAACCTTGGCAATTTGCTTCGTGGGGATTTTTTTTTCTTCCCAGTAAATGCAGCACTTGAGCTCCTGAAAACCCGGCTTCCAATGGGTTTGTTCCAGCTTTAAATACATTAAACATCTCAATGCAAGACTGTATTTAATTCAAGAATCTAAACACGAGCAAACCTGTTTTGCTGTGAGCATTTTGTAGAGAAGTGAAAAGGGGAGTTTCTTTTTTAAAAAGAAATTGTAATACAGTGATGAAAGGGTTAAGAATGCAAGAATTCAGACATTCTGTGGAGGGTCTCTAAGAGGTCCATAAAAAAGGAGCGAACAGATCCATACAACAGGAGACAGCAGGAGACAAAGTTTTGTGTTGGGATTTTTTTTTTTTACTTTTTTTTTTTTTTAACACCCCCCCCCACTTTTTTGCTGGACTGCTGCTAGGTTACCGTTGCTCCCTTCTGGCCTGAGTCGGCAGGGCAGTACAGGGGCATACAGGGAGCAGGTCACGACTCCTCGTTGCCAGAATCATCATCATCGTAACAGTCGGCATCCTCCTCCTCCTCGTCTTCATCATCAATGTCGTCATCATACAAGTCGTCGTAAAGCAAATCTGAACTGTTGTCATTGGAAGGCACTTTAGTTTTGATGCAGTACTCTGCCAGTGTAGTAGGGACCTTCACGCCATCCTTCTCTGCCTCAGCTTTGGTAGCCAAAACCTGTTTCCTGTGGGGAGAAGGACACAACAGGAACGTGAGCAGGGCTGGGGGCCAGAGGCTCAGCTCCCTGCCCTCCCCTGCAGGCCTTGCCCAGCCCAGCCCTCCTGGAAGCTCAGGGTCAGAGCAGAGGTTTGCAGGAAGCAACAAAAGCAGCGCTGGAAACAGATTTGGTTCCTCCAGCCCTGGGCTTGGGAGCATGCCAAGGGTGTTTGCAGCACACACACTCTCAGCAACACATGGAATCAGTTATTCCACAGGGCTCTGCATTAGAGATCTGCTAGAGGCCAGAGCAAATTCCATTCACTACCGGAGGGATAGTCAGGGATTTCCTAGGGTGAGTTATTGACTCTACCGCTGACAACTCTCCCCCAGCATGCTCAAAACTGCAATTACCACAAGCCTAAGGCAGCTCTCAGCTCCCACTGGAGGGTCAGAGCAGCTGGAACGCATGGCAGCACCCCAGGACACAGCCTGGGGCTGGCAGAAGCCAAGTGTTTCCCATCACCCCAGACAGGCCTGGCTGCTGCCTCCCAGCAGTGAGGAGCAGATGGCAGCCTGTCCCCTCACCCACCCACTGCTCATCAGTCTGCCACCCCCTGTGTATGGAGCACACCCAGCTCTGCTAGAGCTGAGGGAGCTGGAGGATCTTCTGCACAGACAAAGCCCTGCTGGCCCCACCCAGGGCCACATCCTGACTGCCCAGCTGGCAGAGACAACGCAGATGTGGCCTCCTGCCAGCAATCCCGCTCCAGGCTGGGCTGTCCCTCCACAGCAGCCCTGGCCCATGCTCACATCAGCACCTGCAGCTCCTGATGAACCATGGACTTCTCCAAGGGCAGCACTGAGCAGTGCTGCCAGCTAACCCAACCCAGATCTGCAAGCCCTTGACAAATCCCGCTGATGCTCCTTTGAATTGGAGGGACAAGATTATGATTCATGCATGCATTAAGCACAGAAATTAGTAGGATGCAGTCAGTTTGCATCACATCCCAAGTAATGCACGGCTCAAAGACAAGCGGGCACTTCGACTTGGATTTACTAGTAGCCAATAGGTTTTGCAGAGCATCATGACAGATTAGTCTGAAAACAGAACAATTTAAAGATGTATCAGCCCAGTTCTCCTGCCCCAGAAGTTTACACTGCTTCTGTGTGCTGAAAATTCTGGAGGCACCAGAAGCATGGACTTTGAATAAGATGCTGAAATTAATTCCCAAGTTGAATTCTACTGCAAGAAGCTGGTTTCAGGAAATTCTGGAAGCACCCTGCCTGACAGGATTCAAAGCAGGAGGGTGGCTGCCCAGCATCACACATGGCAAAGCTTACCTTATGATTTCGGCGTACTCCTTGTCTTTTCCTTTACTGTCCCTCCATTTCCTGAACATGACTGACGCATCCACATTGGCTGGGGAGAATGTGTTGGGCTCATTAAGCAAAGAGATTACACTCAGTAAGATAGTCCTGAAAGAGGTAACCACAACAGCAGAGTCAGAGCTAATGCGATCATGAGTTCTGGATGCCCACAGCTTCTTTAGGTGTTGCATCATCAGCTTGTTTGACATTAAGTCTTAAGCTGAGGACAGTGTTTTAAACGAGAGCAGGTATTTGTGAACCTCAGACCCTGGACATTGGTGTAGGGATGGTGATACAACACAAACCTCACGTGACTACAGATCATTGCATCTGGGCACGTGCTTGGGACAGGGCAGCATGTAAAGCTACAATCAGACCAGAATTCAGCTTGTCTGCACCACCCACAGATGGTGTGGGGCTGGAAACCTGCTCCGTGAGCTGTTCCTGGTGGCTTGCAGCCTCCGGCAGAAAACCAGGCTGTTTGCCTGCCTTGCACAGGGAGAAGGACCACTGTGACCCAAGGCCATCAGAAAAGGCTGCACTGCTTTTTCCCTGCCCTGCTGGGTGGTGGGAGGCTGAGGCTGGGGCAGGGCTCTCCTCAGCTCCACTCAGGCTGCTGCAGCAGCTCTCATGCACAGCAAGGGGAAGACAGTGTAGATGCTTTCCAACACCCAGGCAAAGTGCCAGGGCCCAGCGGGATTCAGCTGCTGGTGCTCAGCAGAGCCAGCATGAGCCAGTCACGTAACCCCCGGCAGGCAGGCAGGCAGGCTTCCAGGATTTCTAGCCAGGTGCCCTGCTCTGCTAGCATTTACCAGCTGCAAACACCACCCTCTTGCCCAGAGCTTTCTCCTGCAGTTCCTAGAATCCTTCGCACTTGAGAGACGCAGCCTTTGCTGCTCAGACAGTGCCCGACCAGCACAAACACCCACACCCAGCCACTGGCTGTAGCTACCACCACAACACCATCACCCATCCCAGTGGAGCTGCCAGCAACAGCTTCCCTTTCAAGTGGAAGGGACAAACAAGAGACAGGGAATAGTTCTTGAAACACAGAATTACCTAACAGCCACTTTGAAGACCTTGATTACAGGAGACTGGGAGCTGCAGTCGTGTTTGCACTGATTTAGGGGCATGTTCACAGTGCATCTACCAGATCATATATCAGGGTACAATTCCAGGAAATGCTTGGTCATTTGGATACTGAGTAACTTGAAAGGTTTTGAAAATAAATACTTGTGTCTGAACATACTGTTCAGCACAAGCTATCAAGAATCTTATACAATTTATTTTCTAAATTACATAATTCTGAATGAAAAGAGAACATCAGGTCTGGAAGAAACTGTCTCATCGGACTGGAATGATAGGCATAAGACATCATTTTCTACTTCATCTCAAGAATTCATTTAAGAGCCTTTGACTCTCTGCAAACAGGCTGCAATGCCAGCATGTCAGTTCCAGCACCATGCAGCAGCTTTCATGTTGTGCAAAGAAAGTCTAGGGAAGGCCAAACACAGGAATTAATATCTGGATTTAGCATCTGCTCTACCACACCTCCATCCACAGTGAGGAGACGCCAATTTTCACTGTGGTGTCCAGACACCAAAGTCCCTGCAAAGCTACTTAAATACACCAAGGCAACTGTACTATAGGTGAAGCTCTCTGAGCTCATCGTTCCCAACCAGCACATTAGATCAGCTCCGTCACTGCTGATATCCTTAAGAACTGGACAGTCTACTCCAGCTGGCTGCTGTGGGAAAGCAGGGTGAACAGGGTACAGTAACAGAAAGGCACCCCAGCACGGGGGATCTGACAGGATTAAAACCACCAAATAAGTTCAGCTACGTAGGACTGAAAACCTCAGCACCAGATACAAACTCCATGGACAGGACATAGGCTGAGGCTCTGGGATATTGTTAGGGATCTGTCTCCCCCTCAGGCAAGGTTGCTCTAGCATGGAAGAGCAGTCAGCAGAGGCTCAAGGAAACAGACCTGTTAAGGACCTTTTTTCCTCATGCATCAACTGAAGAAGGCTCAGAGACAAACAAATTTTATCCTAAAGAGACATGATGTAGATTGGCTGGTGCTTCCAACCAGCACATGTTCCTTGTTGAAAAAGGATTTTTTTTTTTAAATTCCAGCTGCTATCCACATTGTAGCCTCTCAGAGCCACCTCTAGAGGTAGGTATAGATTGGTTCCAGTGCATTTTTGCTCTCTGGTATAAAGTTAAGTTTTGGCCTAGGCTGCACTGACAGTCATGTTACTGCTTCAAGCTGCTTGTGGCATCTGTGCCAATCTTAGGTAGCAAAAAAAAGCCAAGAAAAACAGGAATTCTCAGAAACAAAGCAATAGGGAGACAGTACATCACCTATCTGCATGAGATACAGCTGTACCAACATCCTGAATACTGTTCTGAGTCCTGGCCTACGCAACTCAAGGACGGGGAGACAGGGGGGATGTGGAGAAGGACATCTGAAATGATCAGAGAGGCTCAGCTCTGAGCCTTTCCCCCACTCACTCAGCTCCATGTGACACAGGAAGCAGTACTCTCTGCCAAACAGATCAGAGCTGCATTCCTTCACATCTTGCTGGGTGTCTGCTCTATTTACTTATGCCTGGTCACCTAGCTCCCAGTGATGGGAAAGTCCTTACTGATTATGTTTAAAAAAACAAATGATCCTGCTTGACACCCTTAGAAGAGGAAGCACAGGTGATCTCTCACAGTTGAAGAATGAATTTTCCCCCTCAGACACTTCAACTCCACACATCTGTAGGCAAACAGTCAACACTAGGCAGGCTTTATTCAGCAGCTGAGAAGCAGCTCCCTTCCACACCTTTGGCTCTGCTGACTCTTGTCTGACACTCTGGAGCTTTCCCAAGCCAGATGGGATCCCAGCAGGATGTGCTTCTGTTGTCACTCAGCCCCGTGGGTGATGGCGGTAGCAGGCTAACACTGAAGGACCAGTTCTATTTTCATTTACTGATACATTCACTTGCTGAGGAATGTTTTGTCAAGTCACCCTTAAGCCCTAGATGTTTCAAGAGCATAAGCACCAAAATTTGCAGCTGTGGTGAGAGAGGGCAGTAATTAGAGAACGAGCACCAGGAGAAGTTCCATCTTAGTCTCTAGGGTTGAATATAACAAAATACTCAAAATTTATATGTGATATATGTAATTTATGCCCAAAGCTGTTTCCTAACTGTGAGTTAAGGCTTGTCACCTATTAGCTCTTTATTTGATAGTGTTTGTAATGAGAATGAAATTCAGCTGCTGTTTCAAAAACATGGGCAGGTTAGGCCCTGAATGCCTCTGGTACTTAGTGATCTTCTGTATTTTTGGCAGGAAGAAAACCACCCAGCTGCTCATGACACCACTCAGCAGGAGTGGACAGGTGGAGACAGACAAACCATGGAAGGCAAACAAAAGGCAGGACTCTGCAAAGTTTCTTCTACTGGTTGGAATACTCAAAACCACACTGTATTGGGTTTGCACAGCCAAGCTTTGATAGCAGGAGCGCTACAAGGGTGGCTTCTGTGAGAAGCCACCAGAAGCTTCCTCCATGTCCCTCAGAGCCAATCCCTGGCAGCGCCAAGGGCACATGTGCCACTGGTCAAGGCTGGGCCAATTAGAAAGAGTGGTAATCTCTCTGTGATAGCATATTTAGGAGAAAAAAGTTTTAATTGTGTCCAGAGAAGAGTGATGGTGTTGTTGAGACAGACATGACACATAAAGACTCACCTCAACAGCTTCTGGTCAAAGAAAGGAACTATTTTACAAGGCCTCTTCTATACTATTTCTAACATTCGTGTCACACATCCATTGGCTCTCACTTCACCACCCCACAATGTCATTGGCCACCTACAGTTAGAACAACATCTTGCAATAACAATGGCTGCGAGACTCTTACTATCTTTGTTTATGGCTTTTGCTTGTTTTAAGCTAGAATCGATGCCTGTGAACCAAGGCGAACTAACAGCTCCCACTGCAAGTTAGTTCTCACTACAAGCCAGCAGTTCCCACAGAGTGAGACTATGTAAGAGGGACAACTCTGCAGACAGCCAGGGCAGTGCAGGAGGGGCAGGAGCTGCTCCAGGCTCTGGAGCTGAGATTCCCCTGGTGCAGCCCATGGTGAGGCAGCTGTGCCCCTGCAGCCCAGGGAGGGCACGGGCGAGCAGAGATCCACCTGCAGCCCCTGCAGGAGCCCAGGCTGGAGCAGGGGGGTACCCAAAGGAGGCTGTTACCCTGTGGGAGGCCTGTGGAGAGAGGAGCTGGAGCAGCCTATCGTTGAAGGACTGCAACCTGTGGAAGAGTGACCCACACTGTAGAAGTTTGGGGAGGACTGTTGCCTGTGGGGTGGACTCACGTTGGAGAAGTTCATGGAGAAGTGTCACCCACAGGAAGGACACCACAGTGCAGTGGGGGAATGACTCCTCTCCCTGAGCAGGGGGAGAAATAATGTGTGATGAACTGACAGTGACCACCATTCCCTGTCTCCATACACTGTTGGGGTAGGAGGCTGAGCTAGGAAGGAGGGAGCGGTGGGGGAAGGGTGTTTTTAAGGTCTTATTTTACTTCTTATTATCCTGCTCCGACTTTGTTAGTAATAAATTTAATTAATCTAATTCTAGCCTGTTTTGTCCATGACAGTGTTTGGTGAGTGATCTCTCCTAGTCCTTCTCTGTCATTGAAGAACATCAGAACAGTGAACAGGCAGGCGTTGCTGCCAAGATTGGAATAGCTCAGGTAGACTTACATTGGGTGAGCTATTTCTAGCCCCAGGCAACTACAGGACATCTAGGAAGAGATGCAACCTACACATGGACTCATGATTGAAGGGTGGATCCACCATGGAGGCCATCACACAGTATCCACCAATGTGAAACATATTCTGCCATCAAGTGAGCCACACGAGTGGAGTCCCCCTGGAACAGAGGGCAGTGGCCAGATTTCCAGTATGATGAGGCCTGGCAAATTGACTACACTGGACCACTGCCACAAACACAAGAGCTACCTACTCACCATGTTGGAGAAGCAACAAGTGGCTGGCTGGGAACATGCTGGGAACAGTAAACGGGGCCCAAAAAATGCCACTGCTCAGAACATGACCTCAGGCCTTGAGAGACACAGTTTGTGGTGCCATGGTATCCCAGAGACAGACAATGTCAGACAATGGGAACAATTTTCAAAATAACTTCACAAACTCTTGGGCAAAAAAATATCCCTTATTACCCACAAGCCTCTGGAAAGATTGAGAGATCTTGAAGACTGATAATAGTGTTAAGGTAATGGGACAAGGAAGCACTGGGATGCTAATTTCACAAAAGCCACGTGGCTGGTTAACACTAGGGGATCTGCTAACTGCCCTGGTCCTGCCCAAACTAAGCCCCTAGACATTGTGGAAGGAAACAAGGTCCCTGCGTTACATATAGGGAAGTGGCTGGGGATGTCAGCGTGGATTTCTATCACCATGGGAAAAGGGAAACCCATTTGTGACACTGTCTTTGCCCAAGGACCTGGGTGTACTTGGTGGGTAATGTGGAAGGATGGGGAGACCTGGTGTGTGCCTCGAGGAGATTTAACCTTGGGGGGAAAACAATCCATGGTGTAAGTTGCATGTTGCAGGAAGTAAAGCAGCAGGAATGACATGAACTGATGAAGAATGAATTTTTGCAAGGAGAACGTAATGATGACCTGAGCCAGGCTGTTGTTGGTGCCCAATGATCAAGTGTGCTGCTTCTCCTGTCCTGACCACTCATCCTGAGGCATGGATCTGGAGGGGTGGAGGAAGCCCATGAAACAGGAAAATAATATCTATTTGTAAAAGGACAGCAGAATAGTAGTTAATAGAAATGTATGTTTGGTATAGAGATGGTTCAAGGATGTAGTTTAAGTTGCAAGTGTGGGTTAGAAGGGATTCCAGTAATGAGAAATAAATAAAATGGAGCATTTGGAAGACAGATACACTGTGTAGGATCTAAGTATGCCACAAATGGCATGGAGTCAGGAGTGGAGATTGTATTGAGTCTGGCTGAGCTGCAGCTCATTTTCCCTTAGCAGCCCTCAGTTCTTTGCATTCATAGTTAGAAAGGTGTTGGTAACACACCAGTGTTTCAGCTGCTGCTGAGCAGCACTGGCACAGCATCAGTGCTGTCCCTCTAACATTCCCACTGCCCCATCAGGGCACTGGGAGGGGGCAAGATCCTGGGATTGGACACAACTGGTCAGCTGACCACAATTAACCAAAGGGATATTCCATACCATATGGCATCAGTTCAGACACAAAAGCCAAAGCAGAGAGGAGGAAAAGGGGCCCTTTGTTATTTTACAATGCTTGCCTTCTGGAGCAGCCACTCCATGTGCTGAAGCCCTGCTTCCCAGGAAGTGGCTGAACACTGCTCACCAATGGTAAGTAGAGATTAATCGTTTTTTTTCCCTTTGCTTATTCACACACAAACTTTTACTTCTGCTTTAGGAAACTGCCTTATCTCAACCTACCAATTGTTTTCCATGTTATTTTTCTCTCCCCTGTTCCACCAGGGAGTAATAGAGCAGCTTGATGGACACCTGGCACCCATTACATGTACTTTTCCACTTTTCCAGTGGAATCCTGAAGAAGATAACAGTGACTGGGAAAGGTTTTAACATTTGAGATAATTTGCCTTAAGAGCATAAAATCCTGTGAACAGAACAGAAGGCTCTGCACTGTCAGCCCAGTATGAGGACACAGCATCCCAGTATGTTCAGACAGATTGGTAAGTCTGGTTCCCACTTGATTCAAGCCCTAAACCCCACAAAGCCTTACATTTCCTCCCAATATAGGCATTAGGTCTTGTAGAGATGCCAGGCCTTTGAGGTCACCACTGCATGAGATATGCACAACATATGCATTACCTGACATTTTGGGTAGGGTTCCACCTCTCTGATGGCAGCTCTCCACTTTGTGGGTCATCTACAGGTGGGTGAAGAATTGAAATACATACATCTCCATTCTGCAAGACAGAAAAAAGCACTGAGAATAGCTTGGCTGGAGGCTGAGGTCTGATGACTCAAATCCACCACTCTGAGCAGTTTAACCTTGTTGATATGAACACCCAAGTGCCAGTAAAAACCAACAAGGACTGGAAATGGTTCTGAGCTTGTCCTAAATCTACTTTATTTATACGCAAGTGTTAGCCTGCAAACTGGCAAAAAGACCCAATTTGAAGTCAGGTTTAAAGAATGTAGCAAAGCAAGCAAAAATAGTAATAATGTAACAAAAAACTAAATTGGTCTCCAAATGGCAAGTACTACTCTCACAATGACATAACCTTTAATCATAGGATAGCTGAAGTAGGGTTAAAAAAATTTTATGTTCCCAGTGGTAGCTTGAGTTAGCTACAGGAATTTTTGAATTGAAGGGTTTAATCACCATCTACTAGTTCAGGTATGAAAATATTACTTCTCCCAGGACATGGATGTTGAACAGATGGTGTGGGGCAGGCTTACACTGCTCCCCTAGGACACAGCTGTTCAAAACACCAGGTGAAAAAGCAAGAGATGCTCTCTGAAGGTTTCACTGAAAATCCCTTCCAGCATGCAGGAGGAAGAATATTCTGGCAGCATATGGAAGCCATACAGCCACATAATCCTCAATATGTGTTCTACTCACCAGTATTACGGCCTGAATATAGATTTAAAGTTCCATAATGCCTATTTAAGAAAGCTGTCAGCCCAATTCTCCATCAGCAACTGCCTCTGACACAAGTGCTTTGTAGGAGTGCTGGAGCAGCATCCACCACAGCTGATACCCTCCACGGAGGCAGACTCCAGGGACCCACGTGGTCCCAATGCCTAACTGCAGGGTGGGGCGAAGGTGCAGATGAGGCCTGAGGCCAGCACACGTTGGCCTCTCCAGACCCCACAGGCTGTGCTCTCATTTGCAGCCATCTGTGGGGTGAATCACAAGTTCCTAGAGACAGCCCCACACCTTCAGGAGGCACAGCCCCAGCTGAGGGGCAGCACTCATGCTGTCCCTTGTCACCCTGGTCCAAGGCACAGGTTGATGACACGATCAGCTCTGTTCAGGACTCCAGGCTGGCAGCTCCCCACACACCTGGTCTCAGGTCCTTCCAACACCGCTTGAGCGCAGAGCAGGGCTGCTCACAGCAACAGCATCCATGCCTTTGAGCCCAAGCCAGTGATGACAGCTACAGATAGCAGCAACTCACCTGGACGGTTGTGATCCATATCCAGATTTCAGTGGCACACCAACCCCGCCAGGTATGCTAATCTAGCAGGCCCTAGTCACTTTGAAGCAGGTTTTAGTCAAGAACACAGCAATGCAGCACCTGGAGCTGCTGAATTCCAAAGCACATACTTAGGTTGCTAGAACAGTTTGCTATAAGGCAGCTTCCTTTTCAGGACTCCAACAGGCTTGTGAAATCTTGGAATTTTTTCAGTATCATTCCAAGGTGAAGTCAAATTTACTAATGTTAGATTATGTTCAGTCTACTCTGCTTTTATTATAATTTCCATTAGTTTTTGCTTTTTACCCATTTTCAAGCAGATATTTGGCAATATGAAGATATAGAGGGAACCAAGGATGTGAGAAGTTTTCCTCTTGCAATCAGCATTACATATTTGGAAATTCCATTGCATTAGAGTCTGGAAGGGTAAAGGAATAATGGGGCCCGATGAGATCAGCACAAGGTTCTAGGGATCAGGACAGCCAGGGGCCAAGCCTTTCCCTATACACATTTTTTAAAGATATAAACAAAGAGAATGGGGTATTTATGTGCCATTGAGAAATAGCCTACATTTCTATCAGGACTAAGAATTGTTATGCCATAAAAATAAAGAGCAAGTGAATGCAGTTTTACCAAAATTTAATTAGGTGACCCAAGTAAACCGGAGATGGGAAAAACATATATTACTCAAGTTTTGTTGCTCAGAACTGGAATGTCAGCTGCAACCTCCCCATCTGGTCCTACCAGCAGATTCTCTAAACTGCTACATTCCTTCATCTTCCTTACACTAAGAGGGATTTTTCCCCCCTCCTCCTGAAAAACCCTCAAACCTCAAGCACTTTGCTGAGATAGTCTCAGTTTCATCTGGAGTTATCCCAGTGCCTCATCTTCATTGCTTAAATGTTGTTTCCAAAACAGCCTGCAAGTTGCTTCAGATTCCCTCAGCTACAGGAAATATGGCTATGAACACAAAGCACAAAGCTGAGAGTTTCAGTATTTGAAGAGGAAACCCAAAAACACACCCATCAAGTTTTGGGTTAGTTTCTCCTCCTACCTTCAGTTGTTTTTAGTCAATTTTTCATCTTTCCCACCAGGACCAGTAGAGGTCCTTTCCAAGGCTTGTTTTTGTACATTTCATTTTGGTAACCATTTCCCACTCACCTCCTGCATGAGGATTTCTGGATTCAGAATCAATACCCACAGTATGGATCTGCAATAATCTGAGGATTTCAAAGTTGTCTTTATTTACAGATCAAACTTCCATGTAACTGAAATAGAGCCTTAAAGAGAAACACCATCCTGGGCTACATGCAAGATCCTGTGCCAAGTACAAAGCCCATGTCAGAAAACTGTCAGATAACTGATTTGAGAATGTCCCTGGACTTAAGGCAATCCCCTCATCAGTCAATAATTAAAGCCGATTACTATTCTGTTCTGCACTGAAGTTTGGCAAGGTTTCTAGCCATTTATTACTAAGCCATCAGTGCTGTTCTCATCTATCTATTTGAAGCACACCCATTCCAAGCTGGGCATTTAGCAGCAAGAACTTAATTACAAAAGGGCTTTCCACGCCCAAGCCATCAACTGAAACCTTCATTTGTTCACAGCACAGAACAGAATGACATTCCTGTCTTCAGGTGGGTCCAAAGGAAGCCTGCAGAACCTCTCATAAGAAAGCCTATGGTAAGGTGACAAACCTGCACCAACAGGAACATTTTGAAAGGCCTTTAGCTCCCCAAACTAGTGCTCCTTAGCAGGTTGACATTCTTCTAGGATATCCAAAAGTTCAGCTATGATTTGGCTGACCTCCATTAAAAGTCAAGTTTTGAGCCAAAACAGGCCTTCAGCCTTCAAATACAGCTCTATGAAACTGAGTGGTATTGAACCAATTGCCTCTATATAGAATCATTCCCCTTCTGGACCTGCTGTGTAGTTGTATTGCGATCCAATTATTGATAGTCCACAGCCTTGGCAACCCTCTGAATGTGACCCACACATGTACTGAGTTTAAGGAAGCAGAAAGCACTCTCACACACCCCAGAAAAATTGTTTAAAAACCACCTTACCTCATAAATGTTGGGGTGCCACATTTTGGTCAGGAATCTGAAGGTAGGTGGTGAATATGGATAGTCAATAGGAAATTTAATGTGAGCCTGAAAAAAGCAAAATGTTTTAGTTATGACACAGAACTAAAAAGACCAACAAGCAACAACTACAGTGAAAAGACTGGGAAAAAATTCATTAAGGCTATTGAATTGCTCATTTTATAAACTAATGCCCACGTGGCCCCATAGTATAACTCTACAATTTCTTATGAGCAAGGCAACTGAACAAGAAAAATCTAAGCACCTGGGTGAGTAATGCTCAGAAAACACGCCAAAAGGCATTTACCATTTCCTAATTCAAGAAGCACATTTCAACAGCTGTTGTTGAACAGGGTAAAATATACCAGAAAAGTTTTAACTCAAGATACTACTGCTGTCTTTTTGGGCTCAAAAGCAGATGAAAAAATGCTTACTAAGCTGAACAGACCTGTTTTATATTTGCCTGTACAAATATTTAAAATCACTCTTCCCATGAGGAAAAAAAATTGTTACGTAACTTGCCCTAGTTTTTTTGTCTTTGTTTGAAAGTTAAGCTCTTCCAGCCCCCTGTGTTTCTAATACTACATGTTTTGCCACTACGGGCATTTTTGAAGTCTCAATATAATCTGTGTCTGTTTAATAAATCAGTGCACCTTGAGAAATATCGAGGAGCAACGACAGCAAACATCTTGCAGTGGTCAACAACCAGCTGTGGCACACAGCTCTGAGTGGAGTCAGTTGTAGGAAGGCTGCAGAGATTCCCAGCACTGGATATTAACGTGTCTGTGTTGTCCTGCCATTCACAGCAGTCTGAACCTGGACTGATCAAGTGACCAAAATATTCCTCTCTGGAAGGTGGACTTGCATGCTGCTTGCTGCACTTTGGAGCACAAACCCTTTCCTTGTGACTGCTCAACCCACCAAAACGTCCCACTGCCAGCCCCCTGGGGGTACTCCAGAGAAGCATCTACTGGTCCCTGAACCACAGCCAGGCTCATGAGCAACCGAGAATGCAAGAAGAGATCCCAAAACCAAGAATCACATGGTAAGAGCAGAATTCCAGGCCACCCTCTTCTACTTAAGTACCTAGCCACGCCATTTGTTCAGCAAGACAAGCTATGGGAAGTTTTATTCCATAGTACACAGATGCAGACAATCAAACAAATGGATTACTGAGTTGTTAAGTAGCTGGCTACAGTTTTACTTACGAGCATACAACTTCACCTTGCAACCCAATTTTATGGGGTTAGAGTGTTAGGCAGTCAAGAAAAGAAGGTTTTCTGTTCACCTTCATGAAAGAAATTCATCAGCTCACATGGCTTTATGGTCTGTATGTTCCTACTCATGACGGTATGTGGGTATGTTACAGCAGCACTGAGTTCTTACTCCACAGTCATTTGTCACAGCATGCTCACAGCCAAGAGATTTATGATTCACTTAAACAATCCCATAGTTTAAAGTCAGTTGCACAAATGTCATTACTCCAAGAGCAGTGAGTGAATGGCTCTTGTCACCACACCGCCACAGAAGGCAGTTCTTGTCACCACACATTGCTGCAGCAAGGACATACCTGGCCTTTAACATGCTCCCCTGCACTGGGAGCAGAGCAGAGATGTACCCAGGACAGAGCACATTCACTCCAACTCAAGTGCTTGCATCATATAGCTGCAGATTCCTCCAGAAACTGGGATTTCCCCAAGAAAGCACATTCCTGGGCTTACATGCAGTTTTGTGAGATTTAACACATTAAACAGCACAAAGACTGAGATTAAAAATACAAGAGACAACAAAACTCAGGGCTGAGCTACCTACAAGATTTCTTAGCAAAATCTGTCTTTTACACCTGCATGGTTTCTAGGTGACCAAAACAAAAAATATTGTGCCAGTAGAGTGCTAGCATTGCCATGCTTATAACCCACATAGATGCTCAAGTAGTGCAGGTCTCATTCCACTCAGTAAACTGCCTCTGCTTTCAAATTGTCTAACCTTGAGGGCTTTGTCTCAAGAAGACCACTCCAAAAGCTGAGCCTGACACACCAGTTATTGTCGCTGTATGTGATGCAGACTCATGCAGAAGCCATTGATCCTGAAAGACTGTTCCAAACTTCTCAATCCTCTTTGACAAACACAACTCTTCAGCAGAAAAGAACTACCTGCCTACAATAACTATCACTATGGAATGCGGTGGTGTGTCACATGAAGGATTCTCTTGAGCTCTAGGAACAGAAAATGCAACTGGAGAAATAAGAGAAATCTTTCCTTCCCACACACTGGCAGCTAAGAACCAAGCTTCCCTGTAATCCATCACATATTTAGAGAACCAAGTCACATTACATGTTGATCAGCTATTTCTAACTAGTAGCTCTTCAGCACACTGAGACGCAGTACTGGAGCATAAAGCAAGTGAAGCTTCTCTACAGACCTGATTTCAGAGTCAAAAGCCCCCAAAACAGAAAACCTCACATTACAGGCAGGGAATTTTTTTCCAAACCAAAAGAGCACCACTGTCAAATCCCCATGGTGAGATCATCCAGAATTTGAAAGTGAAACCACTTTTCCAGGCCATTACAAACAGGCCTGAGAAAATTACCTCATCTCTTTTGCAAGAGAAACCATGGAAAGTTACGTAAGCCCACTCTGCTCTCATGGAATGTTATTTGAGTTTCTGTGTGGGTTAAGCAAGCCAAGAATTTCCAAGACAAGCGGCAAGACTGCTTGCAAAGATGCAGCAACAGCCACAATTACAGGTAATTTTTTTCCCTCACTGAAAGCCTGATTCTAAACATGTTTTTTAAAAAAGACCAAATTCAGCAACAAACTTAATTTTAAATAAAACTCACAGAATGGTTTTCCCCTACAATTTCACTGATATAAGGAAAAAAAAACCTGTTAAGATTAGCAGACTGCTAGGTACTAGAGAGTGGCAGAGTTTTCAGGGAGTTTTTTGTTAGCTCAATTACAGCCACACAAACTAATTTAGGAGGACTAGAGATGCAGCTCAGTCTTCCCCCTGCAAGTTTCCAACATTTACTGCATTCACCATGTGCTTGACTCCTCAAACTGAGTTTAAACAGAACAGAAATAATCCTGCCTTGGTGCTGATTTTAGCCAACTGCATGCCATGGCTCTTTGACATGACTGAACATACTCAATAGCCAGGAAGGTGGAGACCAGTCATCAACCCATCCCTCCCTTCCCCAGTTTATTACTAGTCATGCTTATACTCCCTACAAAAATAATAAACTCTTCCAAATAATCCATCCTGGCAGAAGATACAGACCTTTACAGGCATTCACAGCTACTGCCACAAGAACTTCAACTTCCAAATTACACCACAGCACATATTTTAAGAATATTGCTATCAGCATAGTCACTTTATTTCCTATTTTACTGCTTCCCTGCATCTTCAACAGTGACTGCACTCAGGGTTCGTTAATTTTAAGTTGGATAAGACAAAGCCAAAGGTTCTGCTATGTATGCCAGAAAAATGCATAATCTCACTAGATCTTATGTTATGTGACTGAAATTATAAACCTAACATTTCTGCCAACCACTGAATTATTCACTGATTCGGTCAGCAATGAATAACTATTACAGTGACTTTGTTCCTTGAGATCTTGCCACACACTTGACTCAACACTTACACTTGGGTCACAACTACTCCACGCATCACACTTCAGTCTTGGGGCAGAGAGGCTGGAAAGCTGCCTCGTGGGGAAGGACATGGCAGGGCTAGTTGACAGCAGCTGAACATGAGTATGTGCCCAGGCGGCCAAGAGCATCCTGGCCTGGATGAGCAATAGCGCGGCCATTGGGACTAACACAGGCAGGACTCCCTCCTAGCCTCAGTCCTTGTTCCAGCTGCCTGTAAATGACACTTCACGAATCTGACACTGATTTTTTTACACCCGTCTCAAGCTGACAAAGCTGAGATCCCTGATTTTTAGGCATCAAGGGAAGGAATGTTGAAGTCATCCTACCTGCCCAGCACAGACAGGCCACGAGGGAAGTGCACACATTTCCTGGAAAGTCACCAGGTTCACAACTGATCTGATCTGAAGATAATGGGGAGCACCAGCAGCTTCAACAAATTGCAGATGCTTGGTGTTCCTGGAAGTGCCATTTAGAGATTATTTTTATTTCAAAATATCACAAGCTTAATGCCAGCTCTGTGAAAACTCTGCATCAGTGAGGCCAAGGACCTTTAGCAAATTGTATTTAAGATCAGATACAAAGGAAGTGCTTTGAGTTTTTAAAGTTATTTTGCTGTTATTTGTAATTACTGCTACAGCCAGCCCACAGATAAGCTCCTAATTACTCTGTGCAGGTACCACCAACGTCTCTTACAGATCACCCAGCTGCCCTGGTAGGCTTGCAGACAGCACAAAGCCTCCTTACTTTCCTTCTTAGGGGCACAACCAGGCTCCCCACTGCACTCGTGCTGACTGCTCCACACACTGAACATGCAAGAAAGGTGAGAACAGGAACTACAGGCCACTACCGGGTGAAGTTCATATCTAATCCCACAAAATGCCCTTTCCTGCTTCTGGTGCATCAAGCATTTAAAAAATTCATTTAATGGAATCTCCTCTTCCACGTTAAGCCTGGATTAGCGCATGCAGTATTAAACACTATGTGCATGTTCAGCAGAGGTCAGCAGTCAGTAACAGCAGCCTGTTTCTCACAGCAGTGCAGTTTGAAAGCACTTTGGTGTCATCTAGCTCAGAACATGTAAAACAGCATTATAGTCAGCCCCATTGCATTGTCAACTATTTGGTGAGGCAAAAATGAATGTAGGATCAACACTGCTATTGCAGTTTCAGTTATGACTTATGTCCTAAGTAATTTCTTGTGGCAGAGCTGGGTGCTAGCCTGGTATTTTAAACCCAGTTATTGCTTCATTTCCCAGCAGCATTGTATCAGTGTTTATTGACATCAGTGTTGTGTTGTGTTTTCAGAGAACAGGAGAACATCTCTGATTCAAGATGAGTGATCAGATCACTTAAGTCTTGTGAGTCCTGAAAACTCCCTTGGTGCTGCAGCGGCCATACAGTAACAGCAAACCTCTTATACTCTGCATTACCTCCACAATTCCATAAGGAATTTAACTCACAAAGATCTGAATGCGAAGAATGAACTCATGATCTCATGAGAAGCACATGAAGCATCTGAACAAAAAAGAAATTAGAGCTACAAGACATCAGGGCAATGATGAGTCAAAAAGTAAGGCTAGCTTACACAATCAGAAACTGGTTTGACAGGCACCAGCCCATTCTTGTTTCACACTAAATCATATCTCGTATACATTTCCTAATTTAGTTATCTGAGGTACGACTAAATGTGTTGTTTTCAATGGAAGATTCCCTCTGGTACAAACTAGATTTCCTTTTACCAGAACTTCTTTTAACAGTAAGATGTTATTAAGTATTTATCTGTCTATTTTATGAGCTATGCTCATAAAGCTGAGATTGTCAGCAAGTTATCCAAACCAGGCCAAAGCATGAAAAGGGGCAGGTTACAGGAGCACCCACCTACACTCACCTAACAACTGCCAGGTCCATTTTCACTGCTCTGATTGTCAGTTTGACTTTTCATGATGCTACAGAAAATGCTATCATTTCAACAGGTGCAGGAGATGCAGCATTAGCAAGAGATACTGAGTTGGAAACAATGGCAACCTGAAACATCGAAGTATTTATTCTATAACCTGCCCATTTTTACTCATCTTTTGCTCTTGTCTGCCATCTCATCACCGAAAAGGCCATTACCAGCAGCTATTTAAGGCACAACACCAAACAGAACTACTTGGTCTTCTTTCATGGGGCAAGCTGCTGGTCCAACAGCTTTACTGAGCTTTGCCACAGGAGCCAAGCACTAAAGCAAATTTGGACTCCCTTGGGAGAAAGATGACATCATATTGAAGTTTTATGTATTTTCCCAGGAATTCCCATGCTGAAATATTACTAGATTCCACCCTCAATTTAACCTTCACTCCAGGATCAGGCCTGATTTTAGCAGAAAAAAAAGATTAAGATGGAATATATTAGAGATTGTGACAGACCAGATGTCAGGATATTTCTGCCACAGCTGAAGGCCTCATGTAGAGATTGTGCTCTTGGATCTGACACCTTAAGACTGCCCACAGACTGCATACTAGCTTGAGATCAGGGTCACTGTGTGTGTGTGCTATGCAGACAGGCTACTCTGCATGACTATTTTCCAGGCAGAAACACATAACTCAGTTCCTAATTATACCTGTACAAACACACCAACTTCCCCATTTGGACAAAAAAGGAATAACTCCAAATGTGTGAAACTTAAGTTTCCCTGTCCAGCCTGATATTTGCTGAAGGAGCCAGAGATGCTTGGGGATACCACATCTAAAGTTTACACCAAATCATGCACCTCCTCTTACATCTTTGCTTCAGAGCAGAAGCTGGCACTTGAAATAGTCCTACAGCACATATAACTGGTACCTAAACTAGTAAAGCTCTAACATGAGTTTAGCTGTTCTAGAAACACTTTCTGTCCACCCCAGAAAATGCATTTTTCCATCTCTTTCCATTTGTAAAAACAATAGTTTTGTTGGAGCAGTGGTGGGAATATTTGAGAATGCTTATTCAAAGTATCATGGTACATTAGCAGCATCTGGCATCAAGTGTGGAAGTCCTCCAATTACATAAGTAGAGTGTCATTCTGGGCACCTCTCCCCACTTGCCAGGCTTCAGGGCTCAAAAGACTGTCTCTTTTCTTAACAAATGAATTAGCCTATGACATCAACATCCTGTTCAATCTCATGTTTTGGAATTTTATTTTATTGGGAAAGTAATTTATACTTTCTTGAAGCAGATTTACACAGGCACATCTATGAAATGGTTGACTGTGAGAGAGCATGATCTACTTCAGACTCACGCTAGTAACTTATCAGTGAGATCAGCTGACAGTGGGATTAAGGACACCCCCAGTAAGTTCACTGATGACACTGAGCTGTCTGGTACAGCCACACTCTGGAGGGAAGGGATGCCATCCAGAGGGACCTGGACAGGCTGGAGAGGTGGGAGTGTGCAAACCTCATGAAGTTCAACAAAGGAAAGTGTGAGGTCCTACACCTGGCAGTATCAGGAACACACACAGAGAAGTGGGTGACTGAGAGCAGCCTGACACAGAAGGCCCTGGGGTGGTGGTTGATGAGTAACTCAACATGAGCCAGCAGTGAGTGCTTGCAGCCCAGAAAGCCAAATGCATCCTGGGATGCATCCAAAGGAGCGTGGCCAGCAGGTCAAAGGAGGTCACTATCCCCTCTACTCTCGTGATATCCCACAGTTCTGGTGCCCCCAATATAGAGGCCATGGAAGTGTTGAAGCAAGTCCAGAGGATGCCACAAAGTTGATAGGATTGGAGCACCTCCCTCCTGAAGACAGACTGAGAAAGTTGAGGCTGTTCAACCTGGAGAAGGTTGTGTGGAAACCTCACAGGAACCCTCCAGTATCTGAAGGGGTCTATAGGGAAGCTGGAGAGGGACTTTTCATCAGGGACTGTAGATAAGACAACGAATAATAGGCACAAACAGAGAGAGGAAATTTAGGTTGGATACTAGGAGCAGATTCTTTACTGTGAGGGTGGTAAGACACTGGCACAGATTGCCCAGAGTGGTTGTGGATGCCACATCCGTGCCGCTGTTCAAGGTCAGGCTAGATAAGGTTTCGAACAATCTGGTCTAGTTGGAGATCCCTGCCCAGAGTAGGAGGGTTGGAACTAGATGATATTTAAGGTCCCTTCCAAACCCTTAAGATTCTGTCAGTAATCATAGCCAAAATATATCCTAATTTTCAATAAGGCTGGACAGGGTGTCTGTGAACTCACCTATTCATTCCCACATTTGCATCCTTACCAAAACACAGCAGATTGTTTTGCTCCTCTGTGAAGCAAGTCATACCATTTGTATCTGCTGAGTGATGTCCAAGCTAGCTCAGTATGAGAACACCCTTTCCTTCAGCCTGTTTTTACTATTTTTAGCCAATTCTTTAAGCAAGTACCATTCATGAGTCAGTGAATGACTAATTGCCTTGATTCTCTTCCTATACAAATTAGGCTGGATGCAAGAGGAAAGCTCTCCTCAAGGGGCAGCCCATCACATGTTCTGCAAAAAACACAGGGCAGGTCTTGATGCAGTCACCTCTTTCATAAGGAGCAAGGGGAAAGACATATTTATAGCATTGTAAGTGTAAACCCTAGCACCGTGCTGCAGTGTTACACAACTTTGCCTTTCCCAGCATGGCAGGCAGCAGCTCTCTGACAAGACTTCTGGAGCTGGAATACCAGCAGCCTTTCTTTAAACAAGGGGCACAGGCTTCTGGAAGCTGAATGGCAGCACTCAGGAACTGCAGTTGAAATGTTACCTATGCTGGCTGCCATGCAGAAGCCAACTAAGCACTTTTGCAGCCTTGTCACTTGTTTTTCAGCCACTGCGTTACTGATCATAAGCCCTCCTTGTTTGGAGCTGGACACAGGCAGCAAATCTAGGCAGACTCAGCAGCAGCAAGCAAGTCTACTGGAGTGTACCGCTTTCAAGCAAACAGCTAAATCAGCAGCACCATCTCCTAGTGTGGAGACCTAATCAGCAATGTGTTAGTCTAGATGTATAACCCTCCCTACAAAGACACAACTGTACTATGCATAGCCCCACCCATTGTACCACCCATCTGCAAAGTGTCTACGATCCTGCAAATGAAGTCTGATGCACGAGTACAAGCTGCCCCCTGCCCAGCATCCTCCAGTTCACTGTGGGAGCCAGCAGTGTGTCAGAAAGTATTTGCTAGTGAGAAGCTTATATTTGAGACACAAAGGCAAATATTCACATTATTGCATGATGCACCTGTCAGCTTCATTATCATAGGCTGCTCTGAGCAGACCAAGTTTAAAGTTTTAGCTTGGATAACTGCATGAGCCATGCACACAGCCATCCTTGCTCCTCAGGCTATTCTTTCCACAGTAACAGGTTTTGGTTGAGTTTTTTTTGCTAGTGAGGAGCCAAATTAAAGAGGCATTCAGCATTCTGTCATTCTTCACCTCTTTTCACCCGTCTTGTGCTTCAGAGGATTTGGAGGTCACAGCATTACAACCAGTATAACTCTACTGGATATACAAGAGAAAAGTACAACATTGAAGTGAAAGCTAGCATTGGTATTTCTACCTAAGTTCCAACTAGTTGCCATGTCAATTACTACTACAACATCCAGATAAAGCCAGAAACCTCAATTTGCTGAAAAATCTCCTGAAAGAGCCAGCAAAAGGGAGCAAAGCAGGTTGAGTCATCTGCAGTGCAGCATAATTTAAGGTATCATTTATACTTCTTATAAAAGCAGAACTACTGCAGTCAAATGAAGCTTGGTACAAGAACACAGAGACTTGATATTCAAGCTTGTATTTAATTAATTGGAACCATTAAGTTTGAAGGCATACAGGGTAAGAGTAGCAGTCAGGAAGAACCACTTAAGCCTACCACAGGTTAAGAGGATTAAGGTCAAGGCAAAAAATTAATGAGACAGATGTAAGATGAGAATACAGGAAAAGATCTTACAGTTTGGACAAAGAAAGATGGAACTTGTAGGAAAATCAAAGGAAAGTTGAACAATTGTGTGACTAAAAGCAACCCTTAAAGTAGCTTTCACATTATGCACTATTTCCTGCCAATACTAAGAAGGGATCTGAAAGTTAATTAGAACTCATTTGATTTTTCTTCCTGTATTTAAGCATATCATAGATACTGCTCTTGATTCGAAGGGTCATATCTGTCTTAACTTTAGAAAAAAGTTGTGTGACAGATCACACATAAGTGGCATAACAGGGAACATAAGAGAAGATCTGTGGTAGATCTACAGTCTGCTCTTAGTAAGAGCTGGAGTGTTGATGAAAAGAAGCCAGCCCCCAAACCCAACAACAGGGAAAAAAGCAGGCCAGTCTAAGGTGAGCAACAAGATAAACTGCCATATCAGCCTGACAGCAAGAGCTCTTGCAAGAGGTGTTGCATTTATAGCAATAAAGTTTTGCAGGAACAGGTGGTATCTCAAGGGGGCGGGGGGAAGAGAACTTCCACACAGAACAAATTTTCTACTGTGAGACATTGTGGGAACTGCTGGCTTGTACTGAGAACTAACTTGCAGTGGCAACTGTTAGTTTGCCTCAGTTCACAGGCATTGATTCTAGCTCAAAACAAGCAAGAATCATAAACAAAGATAATAAGAGACTCACTGCCATTGTTATTGCAAGATGTTGTTCTAACTCTAGGTAGCCAATGACATTGTGGAGTGGTGAATCAGGAGCCATTAGATACATGACACGAAAGTTAGAAATAGTATAAAAGAGGCCTTGTAAAATAAAGAGTAGTTCCTTTCTTTGACTGGAAGCTGTTGTGGTAAGTCTTTACGTGTCATGTCCGTCTCAACAATGACAAGACATCATTTTCTGTTTAGACCCTTCTGGTATCTACCTTCTCATGATTCTTGGATAACTTATTTTTCAGCTCTGCTTTTTAAGGTCTTAAAAGTTTAGCTGAATACTAGAGAAACACACAAAAAATTACCTTCCAAAGTGTTCCCATGTGTATGCCAGTAGCCACACAGCAACTTATTATGCTGAAGCCTCCTCAGAAACAAGGTATGCTGCCTTCCTGCAAAGACTCATCTAAAAGCTCCTCCACTTTCTCAAAAACAGTATCATCATATGTAATTAACTGTGACTACAGAGACCACTTATAAGAATGCACACTGTGTGTCTGATAACTCAAGTACAGTGCTCCAGCACACTTCCACACTCAGAAATTGTAGCACACATAGAGTCAGTTTGGAAACTAGGTTCTCTTATCCTGATAAAAATGATATCCATACATCTGCATTGTAGCAGATGCATTGAGCACTAGATTTGATTGTGTATGGAATAAGCCAAGGCTACCAAACCCCAAGACTGGCAAAGAACAAAAAATTCAACCAGATTTGTAGGCTGGACAATCCCATGATGATATTCCTTCCTGTCTTACCAGATTAATTCCTGAAAACTTAAGTCTTCATGTTGTTAGGTTGTTAGATAAGACACACTGCACCTGATACACTCTTAACAAATTACAATGCAGAAATAAGCAATTTGCAGCAAAAGTCAATAGTGTTTTTAAGTGCAGCCCTGTCATGGGAAACCTATCCCAGTTACACAATGAAGCCTGTGAACCATAAAATAACCTGTGCTGGTAATTAAAGCCTTACCTATGCTAGGATAAAACATGTTGATGTTGAAAGAAAATTATTTACCCTCACTCACCATTAAATATTTTCATGCCTGTTTTTTTCCACCTACTAGCAAGCAACACAACAAGCTTCTAAGTGCAGATGCCTTAAGGTTCATTAGTAGTTAATGACCAGTAACTGTTCAAACAGATGATCTAGGTTCGGGCATGGTTCCCAGAGAATGGCTGTATTTTGATGTCAAAAAAAAAAAAGAAATTAAGTCACTGCTTGTAAAGAGGTGCTACAGTGACAGATTCTGATATCTGAATGCTACTTAGAGCATAAGCTGCTTCCTGTCGCAGAAATGAATCCAAAGCATGACTTGGAGGAGCCTCTAGTGGTGATAAAGTAGATGTGATTATGAATTAGCAGATGCTCAAGGATAAGCTAAGAGCCTTGCTGGCATTCATGTACCACACAGACACATGACTTGACTCCTAGTCAAGTTACCAGCAATGCAACCTGCAAGCCACACACACACACGTTGGGACCAAGTAGCATGTTTTCAATAGTGCTCAACCTACAAGTTTTACCTTGCCTTGATTCAATAAAGGAATCAAACATCTTGCTTCCTGTCCTCTTCAGCTTGTAGGCAACGTTTACTGCATAAACTGAATAGAGGTATTTTCCTGACAACTTGTTTATTCTCTGCCAGACTAGTATTTTTGGGGGGGAGGTAGACGGAAAACATTCTGTGGCAATGAGTTCTACAGCTTTAACTGCATGTTGTATAAAAAAAAATCCACTTTTGTTTTGACTACATGCTTCATAATTGCATTCAATGCATATTCATTTTTGAATTAGGAAAGACAGTAAACCATCATCCTCTCTTTGCTTCTTTTTTGTTTAATGCATGGCTTTATAGACCCTAATTGTATTTCTCCTCAGTCTCTACCTAAAGAATTCTGGAACTTTCCTAGAATGGGGGGCAGCGCTGGTACCAGTTTTCTGTAAAAAGTTATACTGACACAGGCAGACCCTAATTTTAAAGTAAGTGGTGTGTATGCACACAGAAGGCAAGGATGTGTAAGCCTTCCACTGCAGGAACATCCTTTGAGAATTTTACACTGACATTAGAACAGTATCTTCCATAGGCAACAACACTGGAGAATGTTTTGTTGCTACAAAAGGACTTTTCCAGAGCGTGAACTTTGATAGTATCAACTGGAAGCAGTCCTGCTTGAACTCCAGCTGGCAAGACCAGCAGGTGTCAATAACTGTGGAGTTTCTCCAACCTTGTGACCTGTTGCAGCCGCACTGTTGTGGCACATAACTGGAAAGCTGCTTTCATTCTTTGAGAAGTCCCTGTAGCACAATACTTTTTGGTAAGCATTAATACTGATGCAACACATCCTTCAGCTTAGCACAAGAGAATGCAAAAGACCACATTTGGAGATTTGGCTGTCTCGACTTACATACCATTTAGGTTCCAGTAGGAGCCCTTGAAGAATGGGAGCGTCTGGCATCAGGTACTGAACAAAACAGCCAGCTTTTGTTTGTAGTTACAAGGTTCAGACACTGAGAAAGTTCACGCTGTTTCAGCACTTTGCAACAACAATTGCAGGCTAGACACTGTCAAAGTACTCCAGAGGATTGTTTTTTAGCAGCTGCAAGATTTGTCTGTAGGTCTCTATCTTCCTTACACTCCTTCTGATATGCAAAGTAGGACTTCCCCAAAATCAAATAATTAATGGAACTGATGCTGATTTTTCCCCCAAATACTACCAAAGTTATACAGCTGTTTGCAGAGTAATTTAAAAGCCTTCTACAGATGATCAGTATATTCATAGCAATTGCCAATTGTCAGGGTTTTTTTAGAAGACCTGGATATACTGAAATTTAAAAAGTACAGCCTTCGAGGTATACTCTGCCTAGAAAATAATACATTAAAAAGTAAGCATTACTTAAATTATAAATACATGAAACTGTGCTGCTATGTTAGACCCCTGGATGAAAATTATACTGCCAAATGACTGGAAGACAAAAAGAATTTCTTTACCCCTACGTTGCCTAAAAAGCTATACTTTTACGTGGTTAGAGTCTTATTCCTGCATGGAATTAATTTCCTGGAAAAAATCTCAGAGACTTCTGCAGATGCTACTGTAGAACAAGCATACAATGATGTGCATTTAAGAGCTCTGTATGTCTTGGCAGATTTGGGGGGAGAGCAGAGCATTGGCTGGGATGGGAGAATACCACAAGATGACCAATAGGAGTCAACTCTTTTCCTGTAGCTGCTTTACTCTGCGCTGCTCTCAGCTGCTTTTCTCGATAGGAACAGCTACAGGATGGAAATTTCAGCCTACGAAAACCGTTACCCTATGAATTTTCAGTTTTACAAGTCTCTAGCCATACAAGGGACAATACTGGCACACAACAGCTCACAAAAAACACGCCAGGTTATGCACTGTTGTCCTACTCTAAAGAGTTTCAAGAAACATGGGGGAAGTACCTGCGCTATAAGGGTGGTGGAGCAGGGGACAACTGCTCGGACTCATTCCAAGCACCCTGACAGAAAAATCACCCACAAAGATCCTTTTGTTCCTGTTCTTGGACATCCAGTATTATTTACTAGAGCTGCTGCTCAGTCCCTCCTACCCTACCTTGGCCCAGTTTTTATTGCCTCTAAGGAAAAGCATTTTCAGATGAGCAAAACTGCCTCCATCAGACACTGCAACAGCAGTGACCTTCAGTGGCACTGAGAACAGTCTGAGGAGTCGAGTATCATATCCCAGGGTCTTTGCTGTATTAAAAGGGTTATGCATTTTCACATCTGGATAATTGGCCTCCACATCCCTCCAATCCTGAACTGGCCCTGTAAAACAGATTATGCACATTAAGAACAGCCCCATCTATACCTATGAAGTACATTACAGCAGGATTTTGGGTGACCTGTGTAACATATACTTGCAAAATCACTCCAAAGACAGACCTCAGCCTTGCCATCACACATTTTATGCATCAGACACACAAACAGCTGAACCAAACAGCAAAAATCTCTCTAAAGGTCTCTGCACATCTGATCTTTAACATTACGCAGCATTATACTGCTCTATAGCCAATATTGATGGATTTGGTGCAATACAGAATATCCTGCAGTTGTCCAAAATTGGACTTGGCCGGTCCCACTGGAAGCAGAGGTTTACACCATGCAACACAAAACTTAGGTCTCACATGCTTACTTTTTATAGTGGCAAACATCTGAAACTCAGTAACTCTGTCAGACTTTAAAGTCAAAAGTGGTTCTATGATATGACATGGCACCATTTTCTCCTACGCACCAAACCCATGGACAAGGAACAACACCAGAGTCCATTTTAATGTTCACACACATTACCATATTGAACTTGTTAATTTTAATTAAAATCCTCACACTGCTCTTATGAACGGACTTACTTCTTGGAGTACAATAAAAAAACAATCTCCCACTTTTTTTTTTTACAAAACACTTCAGTGCACCTGAACACATTCAGAAGCAATGCTTACATATCAATATGAAAACCTCCTTACTACAAAGATGCTTTGCAGTAGCAGCAGAATTCTCCTCCCCTGCACAGCAATATTAAGCAATCACACAAAGATGAGAGAATCCCTTTTAACTCCCACTTTGCACCCACTTATCAGAACCATCATGAATACCTACTCTAATAGGACTATCTTTGGAGTTTTTCAGAAACTTAATTATCACCCCTGGCATCAATTAGGTCAGGGGAAGCTGGTGCTTTCTGAAACTTGCTGGAGAGGGAGACAGCACCCTTACCACTGTCATGTGAATTTAGGAGGGGAAATCAAAGCCATTACTATCCCAGAAAGTCACAGAACTCACATATAGTATTTATGACATCCATTATTTATGTTTGCATTTCAAGTCCAGTTTAGACACAGAGGAAGTGAAAAAAATTTCGCAACAAGGATTTCCCTCTCCTAAACAGGGACCTTTTAGTTACATATTTCTTGATGCTCAGCCTCCTCCCTTTTCAGCCACAATGCTGCTGAAGGACTTTAAAGGGTATTAACTTCAGGCCAGTATCAACATCACTAACATTAAGTACATAGGTTCAAACCAAACCAGGCTTATCAGTAGGGTAAGGATCTGTCTCTAAAACAGCCTGCAATTCAAGACACCCAACAGGACTTCAAATTAGCATTTGAAGTTCAGAAAAGCTACCCTCTCCACCCCAAGGAATTACCACCACAAATAGCAAGAGTTTTCCTAAAAATTCCTTTTACAGAAACTATGCAAGTTTTGTTCTGAAGGTTACTGTTCAGTATTCACTATGTCATAAGAGAAGCTCTAAAAAAGATTGCTTTTCAAGAGACTTATTGATATTTGAAGTGCTCAGGTCAGAGCTTGCCAAATTTCAGCATCAGTATAAAAAGTAAGAAATCATGTAATGATTACATGTAAAGTAATCATCCATCAGTTACATACTTAAAAAAAAAAAAACAACAACAACAACAAAAAAATCAGAAGACCTGTACCTACCACAGAAAGCAGAGGGAATGATAAAGACCCCTGCCTTTGACTGCATCATCAGCCTTCAGCTTCACATGCTACAAAATAAATTACGTCATATTGATTTTGCTAATCCATTCCAAATATGGTACACTTCAAACAAACCTGCAATGTAAGTTGATTAGACAACACTGACAAGCCAGTCAATGAGTCCAAGAGCAAAAGGGGAACAACATCTAATCTGTTCATGGCTTCTGCTCTGGTATCCCAGGAAACCAGCTGCAGCTGCTTGGTTCAAGTTGTGTTCTATGGCAAAAATGTCTGCAATCCCACTCTAATAACTAGCATTTTCACAACTGCTAAGCAGCGTCAGCAGAGCAGCAGTTCCTCTATAGAATCTGGAGCATGAACTGCACATGCAGAAGCATGGTATGTCTGGAGAGCCAGAGCACTCCCATCTCAGAAATGTTTTTACTAGGTGGTCAGACCCTACTTACTACACAAGATTTGCAGAGACATCAGTATAAAACACATCTTACTTGCAAAAAGTACCATATTGAAATACAGGAGCAAGTGATATCATCACAAGCTAAATGATCATTCAGTTCCCTTCCTAGGAATCACCTCACCATCCCTGGATCATCTAACTCAAGAAAACTTCCTTAATTTAATTAACACATTTAGCCTATCCCCAAAATGTAACCAAAAAGCATCACACATAACGTTTTCTAACTGGTAATTTAATTATTTCCTACTTGGTAATATTTTGTCATTTCAGTATCTTAACAGCTATTGGTCTCCAGCAACTGACCTATTAGATGATTAACTTGGTCTAAATCACCTAGAATAATCTAAAATCCCAATTTATTTTAGGTACTATGTATGCCATTTTAGTCTGACACTTCACAGCCTTGAAGCACTTAGCTGTCTGTACAGGAAAGATTCAGAGAAGACACCAAACTGACTACCCACACTCCAGAAGTCAGCATTTAGACTCCTGGATTCCTCTCAGAGAGACATATTTATCCCAGTATTAATTCTTTATGTGCTACACAGTTCAACTGGTACTTATCAAACTATCATAATGATAAATAAAAAAAGGCTGCGGGAAAATGATGATTTATAAGGCTAACTTACAAAGTTAATCTTATAAAAGAACTATCTTCCTGATAACATGAAAGATCAGGATTACTATGCTATACTCCGATATTTTAGTCAAAACACTCTGCAGAGACCCCAGGTGAGCCTCTGGTGTCCCTCTCAGGCAGACAGGCTGCCACTCTACATTCAGCATCTTATCTGCATTTGCTACTAATGTTTGCACAAATGCCTGTATTTATTTACAGTGGATGACCAAACCACATTTAAAGCCTTTCTTTTGTTGTTCTTTTCCTCCCCATCAAAATACACATTGCAAGTTCAGCTGCCTAAAGTATTTTATTAAAATCTACCAGGCAGTATCAAGGACAAAACAGTGGACCGAGGAGACAGAAGCAATTGTGATTCAGTGCTTAAACCAATATTGGAAAGGACAACAAATTAAAATATGACAGTTCGATTCAAATATCAACTGTTTGGAAGTAAACTCGTATTAGTGCCAAAGCCAGATCTGGAGATTGTATAAAACTCATTTTCCATACAGTCAGCTTCACTGTGCTGTAGTCGCAAAATGGGCTCTTTCTCCCACTGTGCAAGAGGCCAATCCCCACACAGAGTTGAGGTATTTGACTTATTTACAGTTCTGCAAAGAAATGGGGGCTGGGTGGCAAATCCACAAAGCCAGCACAATGACTATCAAAACCTTCCAGTATTTATACATTTTAGCAAACAAAGGCATTAATGTTCATTGGCTACAAGTTACATAGTTCCCTCATTAATTATTATTCTATCTTCTATTAGTTAAATGATTCCCTCACTCCTCAGAGCACACAGACTAATAAGCATTTCTCTTGTTTTGTGTCAGTGGGTTTCTTGGGCCAGTGGTCCATGAGTTGGTGGTCACAATCTTCCCTTGCCAGAACTACTTTTTATCCAGTTGGAGCTGATTTCTCAGTTGTTGACTTTATTGTTTTATTCCTTATCTTGGGGGTTCTGCCAAATGTCCTTGAGGCTAGTAAACTCTGCATTCTTCGTGCCCACTATCAGTGGTACATCCTGCTTCCCAAGATTTGTACTCTCCCCCTAGGTCTGAGAAAATTGAAGCATGTCAAGCCCTAAACCTTAATAAGGCCGTTCTACTAACAAATAATGTACCTTTCTAACACCTGGAGATCAGCATGAAGAGCTGGTCAGTGACGAGGCACTTAAGAACAACAGAAAATGTTACAGTGAATTCATTAAAGCACTGAGAAAGCTCAAGGGGTACTAGATGTTGAGCACAGACGAAAATTAATTGTAAAAGGACATTAAATATGCAGTTTGGACTTCTCAGTTGAGATGGGAGATTTCAATTCCAAGAAGGTACTGCAAAGAGGAAGCAGCATCCTTGTAAACTTTATTGTTACATTTCCCCAGCATAGTAGAAACTATCCATTATTCTACCTCATAAACTTCTGTGGAACTAACTTCAAATTATCTCTGAAAACCTGAGCTTGTGTTTGGCTTTTTCTCAGTAGTGAGGATGCCTTCCTTCCCCAGCTATGTTTGAACAACATCAGGTATCTTCTCAGTATCAAGTTTGTTTGCTACTTCCATGCTTTCTCTGCACTACAGACACTCATAGCATGATGATGCTCATGAGCACAGTTGTGCCTGTGCACAGCAGCTGCAGCAAAGCAGCTGCTGAGGGAAACAGCAATACACTGGGAGCACAGTGCAGGAATGCTCCCAGAGCTTGTTCAGATTCACAGCATTTTAAACAAGTGAGGTCTAACAGGGGCTGTAAGAGCAGGTTACCAGTTACACACTAAGCAGGACAGCTCACGGTCCCAAACAAGCACCACAGTGAATGTGTTGTCAAATCGGGACAAAAGCAGCAATTTCAATTACTGCGTCAAACAGACTACTAAGAAGCAGATGAATGATGAGGGTGTGGGCAGCATTGTCACTGGCATTTAAATCCCACAAAACCTGAAGTGTATAAACTGTTGTTTCCTATTCCTTATACTCAACTATGGGTCTGATAAATCCTCAGGATTACTGTTGAAAAACAACTTAGCATCCAAACTAGCCCTAAGCAAGAAGAGAAGAACAAACCAGTACAAGTCACAACAGAGGTTCCTCCTCCTCCCACCACTGTGCAGCCAGGTAACAAACTAGACAGAAAGTCCCTAAATTTTAATTTAAATGGTTTATTTAGGATGAAGTCACCCTTTAGACCTTTATTGATAAAGTGTCAACAGCTCAGTCAGGACATCATTAGACCAACCAGCAAGCTGAATCTTTCAGCAAATGTGCAATTGCATACACAGAAAAAATCCCCACCAGGAGCCTTTGGCTACTACTGAAATCCTCCACAAATGCCTGTGATGCCTTTCCTTGTAGAAAGCTCATGAGGCAGCTCTGTATACTGTCAGATTGTGGCTGTAAGTGTTAATACTCTGTTGATAATCTGAATATTGCATACATGCATGCATACATATGCATGCATATCTATGCTATCTGTACTGCTCAATCAGTACTTTTCTACTTTGGGAAGACAAAACATGGCCAGGGTTTTCCTTTGCATTCTAACAGTCAATAATATCTTGGCAGGTGTTGGGCAAGGGAATGGCAGCAGGGAGAAATAATCTAAGCAAGTTAAATTAGTGACCTGCTTGCTTGTTCAGTGATAAAGACAGCCAAGCCAACAATTTTTGGCCAGACTTCATGATCATCTCATTTATAATGCAGATTTTAGAATTACAGCCTCAGCAGCACACGTACCTCTGTGGAGCACATCATTAACATACCACGTTTAACTTTTCGGAAGAGTGGAAGAAGGAAGCACTCACCAGAAGCCAACTCTTACAGAGCTCGGTTACAGCAAAACTCACATGTCACCACCCTTCAGAGTACGCTGGGCTTTCAAGAGGGCTCTAATTTACTTATATTTGCATACCATGAACTGTACAGTAACCATCATTTTTGCAGCTCATCAGCAGCCACAAACCCCTTATTGTATTTGTGGGCTGGATTAACTTTGCAGGTTCAAGAGCACCCAGCAAGTCAAAGCCTCATCATAGTGGATGTTACACAAGCAGTAACACATCTTATCCTTAAAATACACCAAAAGCACTGACTGCCTCCTGTAAAAAGAGATGAGTTTCAAAATATCTTCCTTCACTCTCATTATACAGAGGTTAGCCTCATTTGAGTAGCAGTGTTTGCTGCTCAAGTTACTCTGCAATATTGTCAGTTAGCCTCTTCCCAACCAGGCATCATTCAAAGCACATATCAATGTATGAAAGCAGAAAAAGAAGAATCAGATGCTGAAGCTAACACCAGACCACTACCTACAAAGGTGTTTTTAAACAACAACAACAACAAAAAAAAAACCAACCCTCATCACACCAAAGATAACCAACTAAAAACCTTTGAGTCAATTTAGACTTTGTAGGACAAAGTACTTTCTCCTGCTGGCAAGATGGCCCTTGTGCTATGTGCAGACATACTGGTAGCTTTGCTGTCGATACAGTATTTTTTATGGCTTCAAAGTGTTTCCAAACAAGTATCTACATAATTAACTATTGTTTAGTGTTGCTTAGTGAAGTCATGTCATCTTTTCAAGACTGAGAACCTGCAGAGACACAAAGGTTGAACTGTGGCTGTCTATGGCCTGTATTACAGCAAGTGGGACAGCAATTCAGGTTCAAGAGCCCTGATCTTCCCCAGAGGAAAAAGTGAGGAGTTGGATGCTGGGGAAGTGACCTCAGGAATATCCAAGCAATGACGTATGAACAACTTCCTTCACATTTGCTGCAATGCTGCCCAGCCTTTCAGGGGACTAAGTCTATGGACACCAGATCTCATATTTCTCATAGGGCCATAACTACTGCAGCCACCAGGATTAAATGCTGTGATTCTCCTATGAGCATGAAAAAAAAAAAAAATCTCAGCAAATCCAGTGCAGAATAACCCACACTGTGCACTAAGTTGTATGTGCTACGAAGCTCACATTCCCTGTACAACCACTTCTGCACTGGGCATTGCAGCCTGTATTGTAGGGTGGTTTATGCTTCTGCTCCAATCTCCAAAATAAACATACCAGGCAGCATATCTAATTATATCTAAGGTAACACATAGCTCATTTGCTTTTTTACTGTGAGCAGTTAGCTTTAAACACAGCTATGGCAATATCAGATTAATGATCATGGAAGTCTGCATCACTAGTTCATTATCCATACAGTCCAGTAGCTTAACACAAAAAGCCACAACAGCAAGATTTTTAATTTGCAAATTAAACACTGACTGATCTGACATTCTTGTACATGTTATCATAGGACACTGAAGTTACTTCCAGTGTGAAATGCAGTCTTTAAAATCACAGTTTCATCCAAGAGACAACTAACTACATCAAACTAATGACAAAATTTCACCAGAAAAAAAAATTGTAAAGAAGTTAGCCAATCACAAAGCATTTATAAGGACGGATTTTTAAGTCATCTCCCTGCTGCACTGAAAGACTTTTTGCCTCAAATACATTACTAGGCACTGAGTATGGGACAGGAACTGTTTGAGCCTACCTTCTCAGCCCCTGTTATAGATATGTCCTTCAAAAATACAAGAATATAAGTTTAAAGAGGAAAAGAAAATCCATCACTCTCCAGAAGAGAGTAATTAATAGCCACATAAAAGTAGCTTATCATTCGATTTTTATGGACCCTGCTAGAGCAGGAAAAACATAACAAACATTCCATGGGTGAGCATGACAAGCCTGGTGCTTGTGAAGCACATCTCAGGATGTGCTTGAAAACTCCAGGTCTAGACCCAGGATCCTCCTCATGTTCCTTCTCAGTAGTGCTCACTGACCTGCCCAACAAAAGTGACAAGAAACAAAATGCCCTGAACATGCTCTGAACACTGAGCTCTGGGAATTTAATACTGAACTCAAGGTTACAAGTAGGTATGTGTATGAGGCTGACTCAGAGCCTGAAATTCTGTACGTGACCACTTGTACCACACATTTCATTCAGATGATTGTCCTATTTTCCTTAAAAAAAAAAAAAATCAGCTAAACTGGGACGCCTTATTCAATCAGCTGGCATTGGGGCATTTAGCCCAAAGGCACTTTGCATCCTCCACCTTCTGGGTGGATGCCCTATCCTAAAGGGCATTACGCACAGCTCTCTTCAGCTTTCCCCTTGGCATTAGGCCACTGTCCAGACAGGAATGCAAAAACCCAAGCCAGAAAACAAAAGGAGACTGACAGGCTCAGAGCACAGAGCTTGGAAAAAACTGTCAGGATCACTAACATTTCACAGTGGCATGTGAGCTGATAAACAGGAGCAAACCCTTCTTTCAGCTGATCACCTTAAGCTACAGAGGCAAGTTCCTTCACTGCTGGCTGGGTTGTGGCTCTACCCCACTACGCAGCCAGGAGTCCAGGAGGCAAACCTTTCAACAAGGGAAAGGAATGATTCCTCAAGATAAACTCATAGCCTGATAGCTATGTTACCTACAAAAAACCCCAGAAGATACAGGTTTAGTCCCTTTAAGTTGAAGTGGGAACTAAATACATCTCCTGTACTTTTGGCTGAGAGCCACATATTAAATTTCCTGCCAGAGCCAAAGTCCTGAGGACAGAGTTGTCCCCAGACAAGAGACGGCTAAACCCCTCCAAATCCAACTCCAAATCTGAGCATGTAAAATAAGTGGGGTGGCTCTTAATGCCACCCTTCTGTATTGAAGTTGTTGACACTTCAGGCACCTCTGCACAATTTTAGTTCTTTACCCTACTTACTGCAGATTGCTCTAAAATGGTGATAGTTACAAGGCAAGAATGTACGGGATAAAAATATTGCTACAAAGGCATAGCAGGGATTATTTAAGAATCTTGTATTATTCCTTAACTTTAAGTGGAACTTTGACCTTGAATAACCAAACTTGCCTAGGACAAACATCTGAGAAAGGAAGAATACGGAATCAAAATCACAAAATGAAGGGCTCTCCAGCATCCTAGCAAAGTTATGCAATCTCCAGATCAGACATCCAAAACATCTGAAAACCAACTACCACTACTCCGTAATCCTTTATTATAACCATGCTTCTGTAAGAGCACCATGGCTAAACTGCAAAGACCAAAATGGGATCCAGCATTGTATCTCAAGTTTCCATGAAACGCGACACAGATGCTTTGTTTACTTTGTGAAGGTGAAGCTTCCTATAGTGTACTCCATAGTTTGGGAAAGAGGCTATCTAGCACTTTAAAAAGCCTGCCATGTCAACTGGGAACACACACAAGAGCTTTAAACACAAAATTAAGAGAAGATCTAAGGTAAGGGCTAGCAGTCAGGCTCATTTGAGCATCCATCTGGATGAGCTTCCATCCACACATTCAGCAGTGGAAGTCATACCAACATAAAAGCATAATAAGGCAGTACAAACAAAATTTTGAAGGTTTGATCTAGAGTTAAACAATACACAAACCACACGTGTTTTGACAATTATTGCTAAGCAACATTAAGACCAACAGTTTAGCAGAGTTCAAAAGGAATTAGGCATTGTATGGGTAATAAGAATGTCCACAATTACATTAGCTAGGATAAAACAGTTAATAAAAGGATTAAAGGAATACCACACCTTGTGGTATAAGTCAGCCACTATATCAGAGGTAAATTTTTCTTTCTAATTGTTTTGTTTAGCACAGAGCAGCAGAAACTATGCCCACTATTCTAGCAACTGTCAGGTAAATTGCACTAAGGATCAGCTTACAAAAACCAAAATCAAACTAGATTTCACTAGCTCAGGTTTAGGTTTCTCTAATTAGCTTATACAACTGCATATTACATTTATCCTGGAATAAAAGCAACTCAAGCCAAACTTTAGCTAATTTATACTCACAAATGCTTGCAACACATTGAAGTAGAATTGAGACATTTAAGTCACAGAAGGTGACGTGCCACCTCAAAGTCAGATCATCACAGTGAAACACCCAGACTATCACCATGAAACACCTAAGTAAGCAATTCACTGCTGATTTCAGTAAACAGCTACCACCTAAACAGCTAAAAAAAATCCGAAAGTGTCTTAACAGGCTTGCTTTGTCTTGTTGTAAAAGGGATCAGAAAATCAAGATCTCTGTTCATGAGAAGCTTTGCTCCAGTGGCAGGACTATTCGTTTCAGAAGAGTTTAACCACTTTGATCTCATACCTTGGACTCCAAGATATTGGGCTGATAGAATAATTAAAGATGTACAAAACCCAAATATTTTTAGCAGCCTGCTTTCCTTGCATCTACAAAAAACTTAATTTTCCATTAGCCCCATGATACGGCAGAGGGATTCAAACAAAAGATCTGTAATTATCAAGTCATCTCCACTGAAGTGCCAGCTACCATATGCTCTCTTCAGGAAACCCAGACTACTCTATGTAGTAGTGCCTAGTTTATGAAGCTTCCTGTATCAAGCCTAATTTTGACAAAAGGGTGGGTTTGATTGTACCAGGCCTATTTGGAACTTTTAGCTGTTAAACTAGTGAAAATAAAAGGATAAAAATAGCAGATCTTAACAGCAGAGCAGTGTGGGAACTGCTGGCTTGTAGTGAGAACTAACTTGCAGTGGCAACTGTTAGTTTGTCTCGGTTCACAGGCATCGATTCTATCTCAAAACAAGCAAGAACCATAAACGAAGGTAATAAGAGACTCGCAGCTGGTATTATTGCAAGATGTTGTTCTAACTGTAGGTGGCCAATGACATTGTGGGGCGGTGAATTGAGAGTCAATGGATGTGCGACATGAATGTTAGAAATAGTATGAAAAGAGGCCTTGGGAAATAAAGAGTAGTTCCTTTCTTTGACCGGAAGCTGTTGTGGTGAGTCTTCATGTGTCGTGTCCGTCTCAACGACGGAACATCTCATACTCCCTCACTTTTTAATTAAGTATTCTTTGCCATGACAGGAACTATTTGGAAAACATGTCACTCTACTTTCAGAAGTGATCTGTAAACCTTAATCTGTTGATTGGTGTCAGATGAAGTTACCTTAAGAAGTTCTCTACCAGAGTAGCACTTTCAGTGTAAAAAAAAACCTTGAAGGGTCAGAGGCAGATGCAATACAGGTTAAAAACTTATAAGCCAGGAAGGGGAAAAAATCTAAATAGGTATTTTTACCATTGCTCCTTCAGCAAAAGCTACCCACAAATAAAACACCTACCATCAGTATCTGCATTACACCAGGGACTGCAATTTCTAACATTTCAGTACTGCAGAAGCTGATATCACTTGCCAAGGAAAACTTCCCTCTAATTAGGCAAAGCTTCAGAAGTAAATCAACTATAAACTGTAGCACAGGCTTACATTTCTATTAGATAAAGTTAGCAGAGATTTTGCTAGTGTTGAAAAATGTGGCTAAGCAGAAATAGGTGGTCAAACAACTGAATGAAATAACCAGAGCCCCAAATCAGATCCGTATCACAGAAACATCAAGTCTGCCTAGTACCCTGACCACCACCAGTAGACCCAGGTAGCTTTTAAACATGCTGGTAAAAGTTCCTGTATCTTTGGGCTAGGATATTTCCTAGGAAAAAGCAGGGGGGAAAATGTGATAGAAAATTAATCATACCACCAGTTTTCAGCATTTGCTGGCCTTTGCAGCAAGAAGTAGCTTACAAGTTTTTCACTTCCATTTGAACGAAACTTTCAACCATGACTTTTCACAAGTTACTACACAAAGAGAAGCTCAGAAACCAAGCATTAGATGAAAGGCAGAAAGAGTACACCTAGTCTTCTTTAACTTCTCTGAGCACCTGGTGTTCTGCTTAAGATTCAATGCCTGTAGGAATACCTGTCATAGCTGGCAGTTACAAATATGCTTGTGGCAGCAGGAAACGACTGGCTCAAATTCTGCTCGTTTTACTCAGTTGGGCTTTCTCTGGGCTGTGCTTTTTGTGCTGAAGTGAAAGAGAATTAAATGCTCCATAAGAGAAGTAAAAGATTAAAACTTACCAGTTTTTACCTACAGAACCGCAAATCAGCACGTGCAGTCATGATTAGCAAAATACACATGGCAAGATGTCTCAATTTCTTACCATGGAAAGCACCACATGGACCTAGAGCAATCCTGACACAGCTGCAGCTTCAGCAGTTTATCTCTGACATGGAATACAATTCTCATACTAGCACCTGCTTGCGTGCAGCGCTTATTTTGCTCTGAGGTTTGCTGCAATACTTGTATGACTACACTGAACAGTGGGGCTCCAAAATGAAGCACTTCAGTAGAACCTGAATTCACACCACATGCATAAGTAACTTTTTGGGGCACCGATATACCCTGAGAGGTGTCCCCCAGAGATCTGGCCTCATGCAGCAAGTAGGCAGCTGGGCACATTGTCATTACAAGAGAAGAACCATCAGGGTTGCAACACTCAAGAATCCCACTGTTGAAAACAGCAACTTGCTTTTGTAGTCAGATCAGCTTCCTGTGTAAGCCTCAAGCTGCTCATTGCTCTTCATTCTTCTGTCAACCCGTTGCCATTTCTCAATCTTAACATTTGCTTGCTATTTTCCTCACGATATTTAAGTGACTGCAGTTGCCAAGACAACCACTTCATCAACACCAGCACCTCAGCTCATCTATCTTGGGCTTGCCTTCCATTCACCATAACTTCTACGAAATCAGTTTCCAGAAACAGTGATTTTTGAAATCTGGCTTTTGGTTTTTTAAAAAACTTTTAGTAGCCTTTGGGATCTTCTGTCTAAGAATCTCAAGCTCCTGACGTAGGAACAGCTTCGTTTTAATTATACTTTAGAAGTGAGGCTTCCTGTAAAGCTGTAAAAAGTCTGATAGCTTAAATTCCAAGGCACTGAGGCAATCACAGAGATAAACATCCAAACCAGGTTTATGCACCCTATGCTGTCACTTTCAATTACTTAGTAACTGAAGTCTCCTTTGATTTTGTTACTAAGAGAAACAAAGTAACACAAATTTTCTTAAACCTGAAATGCACACCCATACAAATATCTTCTAAAAAAGGTCACAGAACCTCCATAAAGCAATTAGTAGGAGGATAATCCCCATAACTATATGGATGCTTTAACTAAGTGAGGCTTAAGCTGTTAAAACTCCAGCCATGACACCAAGTGGCAAATTCAGCTGAGCTCTGCAGGCAGCCAAGTCCTAAAATTATATAATACAATTTCTAGGAATTTCTCAATAGTAAAAGTACGGCAATAAGATTCTGCATAGCACTTCCCCCAATCCATCTATCTTAGACACAAACAAGAAGGCTTCACAACTTCAATCACAACATGAGCTTTGATCAGAATTTACATTTTACAAAATATGGGATAAACCGACAGAAGCCGCTGAGCCAGGTCTGGTTACTTTGTAACACCAACAAAGCTACCAGCATCTTTGTAACCATCAGCACCTGAAGCCACATCAGAGCAGCTTCCCAAGTTTCTGTCTACACGGCCCTCATTACTGTGATTTACAGATTTACAGCTGTATCGGCTTTGCACCCATTATCACGGATACAGGTGGTGGCTGAACCATGGCAACGTGGGATTAAGCATGGGCTGCAAAACCAACTCTAAGCTGGGTCAGCTCAAAACTGGTGTTAAATAGCATGCTGTTGCTACCAGACCCCACTGCTGTGCTTGAGACAGGTCAAATGTGCCACTGCTACATTGCAGACATACTTAAACACTACAAAATTATCTCAGTGGTTTATTAGTGTGGACCTTGGTGGTTTGCCATGGTTGCCACAGTATCATAGGAAAATGTATTCCTTCTGCTGTACCTATTTACACAAGGTTAACAAAATTAGAGAAGGTAAAGGCTTTATATTCTGCCTGAAACTCAAACTGTACATAACAATTACATTAAGCTGTGACTAAACATTATTTTAGTGATAAACAGCATTTATCAATGCATATATAATTAAAGCAGTTAGAAATGCCGGCTTTCCTTAAAAAAGGAAAGGTACCTGCAGGTCAGTTGTGCTGTAGTTTTCTATTTAAAGTGCTTGCTAAGTGAAGAATTTGGCTTTCTGCCCATGTGTTTTAAGCTCAGTGTTATGCCATAGCCCAAGTAATTGCACTTGGGGTGACAAGCACAACAGAACTCAGAGGCATGTCAGTAATAAACTTCAAACCTTGTCTTAACTGACTGGAACCAAATCTTGCCCTGCGAATGTGCCAGCTCCACGACGTGCCACACCAGGCTGTTTCCCTGGCTGTGCTGCAGAGCTGCAAGCCATTTCACACTTCCACACTTGACATCAAATCCCCCACATGCTGGTTTCTCTATGCTGAGAGGTTTTATTTTGAACCTACCCTTCAAAGCACAGGAGAAAAGGCCTGGGGTGGCTGTAATGAAGTGCACAAGAGGATGGAGCAATTAATACAGTACAAGAAAGAAATCCCAGAGGTGGGAAGTAAAAAAGCTGTGTGGCTTCGAGCTCAATGCAGGTCCCTCTGACATTTCAAACGATGAGGCAGACAAGGGGTAACTTCACTTCCTCCAATGAGAAGTTTACCCAGATTCTCCACAATACACTCTGAGATTTATTTGTGAACACTGCACAGCATAAAAGTCTCACGAGCCTACATACCCAGGCCCTGACTTGATGGCTTTCTCTTCAGTACCAGGAATGTCCCCCTCCTCCCCCAGGTTAAGTTACACAACCCCAACTTTATTTTTTGCTCTTAGAGAATTGCCGCAGCTGCCTCACGGACAAAGTCTGTGCAGAGGAGTGTGACTTGTCAGTACATCAGGTTCTGTGCTGGGGCGCTTCAAGCAACTGCTCAGGCTTTTATTTTTAAAAACCAGGAATAAGCAGAAGTTCTTATTGAAAAAAACCTCTTTGCTTTTGTGCTTTGGCACCCTGAAACCTATTCATTTGACAATTTCTTTAGCTATTCCAAAATTAAATATTGTACTTGTAAACATACATGTTGAACTTATTTTGGAAGAAAGCTTTTCCATGAGTTTTTTATAAAAAGCAAAACATTTTCTACCTACAGATTTAGTCAATTATGCTATTATAAGATATACATATTCCACATAAAAGTTTTAATTTATCCAGAATAATGAAGATCACCCAGATAGAAGGCTCAGTCTCTATTCACTGAATTACTCGTATTTTTGTCAAAGAACATTTTGACAAGATAAGACAAAGAACATTTTGTAAAATGTCCCATGTGTCTACAGGGCTCCTTCAATGCCAGCCCAGTGTCCTCCATGTGAGCACCTCTTACAGTCACTACAGATGATGAACAAAGCATTGCAGTGGCTCTCTCATCCTGTTTGTGTAGCATCCGTAGACTATTCTGGACAAGTGCCGTGCTTCACCCACACAAAGGGCCTAACAGATGACAGATTGTGGACTGTGCATCCCTTCCACCCAGTCTAACATCAGATTGCAGTGATCTGCAAATGTGACACAGCAATATTTAATAGTTTTACCTAATAAAGCCCAGCTAAACATGTACCCAAGAAGGCTTGTTGGCTGCTGCCTAGGAGAATATGATGTTTGGTTGCTCATAAAAGCATCTAGTAATAGACACAAACTTTTCGTGGAAGAAAATGATTTCCCATTGTTGCCTAAAAGACAGGTTACCTGAAACAGAGGCCAAGACAAATTAGGAGTGTAAAAGTGGACAATTTATTCAAGGCCTGCAAAGGCCTTGAAGGTACATTCGGGCAAGCAACGCCCCTTGTTGGGGACAACACCTAAAATGGACACTGGGTCACGAGCCCTTCACCTTTTATAAGTTCTGTGCCATTAGCATATTGGCCCTTAATTCTCCAATTGCACCCTTAGGTGATGATGTTCACTACCCCAGGTCTGCTCCCCCCATACCACAGTTGTTTACATATTTTTGGGCCCTAAGGCAGCGAACATGTCCTTGAATCTGTATTCAGAGAGCCTTGTTTTGGCTAAGGGTGCTGGGAACAGAGGATTTTAGCACTTTGTAAGAAGCACAGAACTACAGCCAGTTACAGATACATGAAGAGTAAAAAGCTAGAAACACTTGAAGGCATCACCATAACCCTCTTATTTCAAGTTGATATCATATAGTTACTAATCCGCAAATTAAGATCCAAATGAACTGCATCAACCTAGCACTAAAAGTAGATTTTAGGCTCAGCTCAAATTCTGTCATCCTCAGTTTTTCTGCATTACTACAGTTGTACAAATCATGCATCACAGAAAAGCAGTCTTAGCAAATCTGAAATCCCTGCTGAGAACAGGGAAACTCCCTCCCAGTACCATCATTATATTCCTCTTCCATGAAACACCTCCTTCATAGTGTGGTTTTTTCTCAATAGAAAGAGATTTAGAATGGAGTTTAGATGACAGCCATACAAAACCCATTACTTTCACAGAGTTTGTGCCAGTTTGCTCCCCGTGTACTTGGCACTGGTGAGGCCACACCTCGAGTGCTGTGTCCAGTTCTGGGTCCCTCAATTCAGGAAGGACACTGAGGTGCTGGACCAGGTTTACAGAAGGTCAGTGAAGCTGGTGAAGGGTCTAGAGGGGAAGTCCCATGAGGAGTAGCTGAGGGATCTGCGGGTGTTTAGCCTGAAGAAAAGGAGGCTTGGGCTTGTCACTTGCTACAGCTGCTTGAAAGGAGGGTGAGGGTCGGCCTTTTCTACCAGGTAACAAGTGACAGGACAAGAGGACACAGTCTTAAGGTGCACCAGGTGAGGTTTAGGTTGGACATCAGGAAAAATTTATTCACAGAAATAGTGATTAAGACATTGAAAAGGCCTGCCCAGGGAGGTGGTGAAGTCACTGTCCCTGGACATGTTTCAGGAAAGACTGGACATGTCACTCAGTGCCATGGTCTGGTTGACATGGTGATGTCCTGTCATAGGTTGGACTTGATCTCAGAGGTCTTTTCCAACCTAATTGATTCTATGAAACATTCTTTCTAGAGCACAGAAGTCGCTGCTCTATACTTAGCAAGAAGGGAAAGAATAAAGTCCAAAACTTCCTTATAACCCCAGCTATGAACTAATGCAATTGGAACAAAAAGCTATGCAATCCCAAATAAATTGAAGCATGTAAGAGTTAAAGATACAACAGAACTGATGCAGATGTCAACACCTGTAGAGTTTATTTCTGTCCACTAACCTCCAGCCAGAGCTTTCCTAGATTTCCTACAGTATAACTTACAGGCTCTCCCTAGCATAATTTTTATTTTAAAAGCAGACACTAGCTATTTTGGAAGTACAGGGTAGATGTAGGCAGGTCAAAACCACTTCACTGATCTCCTGGAAAAAAGTGGATGGGGCACTTGTGGACATGGTTTAGCGGTGAACATGGTGGTGGGTACTAGGTTGGTGGTTGGACTCAATCTTAGAGGTCTTTTCCAACCTTAACCATTCTATATTTCTAAGGGGGTGAAAGTCATCCAACATGCTCAGTAAAGCTGACAGCTGCAGGGGAGAAGATGAAACAGAACAAGGCTGAGACACCAGGAACTCTAACCAGGTCACACATGGTGACCTCATGTGAGCCTGCAGTCATGATTCAAAGTACAGTTATTCCAGTTTAGGAAGAGAGTTGAAGGAAGAGGAAGATGCCTGAGGTGGGCTTGGATTCCAAGAGACTCCAAGAAATGAAGAGGTTTGGTGGCATGATGATGACAGCTCTTTTGTGGGTAAGCATACCAGAGCCTTCCTCCATGCCTCTGCCATTGCACGCAGAGAGCTGATCCCACAGGATTAGCTGCTTGGCATTAGCTGCTTAGACAGCAGATGAGAATCCAAGTGAGCTGCACATGCTGAAGGCATGCCCATGTAACATTTCACTGCACCTCCACAAGGCACAGGAACTGCCAATGCTTTGGGATGGTTACTTGTGACCCTCACCCCAACCTGACCTGATCCACCACTCAGCAATGCATCTACAACTTCCAGCAGGAAGCTCCCTGGCTGAAGAAGTAACCACATACTTACAGCAGCCATCCCACCATGGCTTCTCACAGCTTTTGTTGATCACCAGCAGGTTACTTAGCTGTTCTTGGCAGGCAAAATATGGTCCCTTGTTGAAGAACCCAAGCATAAGCATATCACTTATATTAGAGACGTGAACAAAAGTTAACAACCACTTAGTAGGTGTGGGATAAGCCTGCAAGTTGGGTGAAGATCAACAGTGATTTATCCAAGCTGAACATTAAGCAGGCTGCTTTGAATCTGTGAAACTGGAGTATCACCTCTAACAGCAACAGAACCCAGGCTTATTTCATACTGCTGAGAAGAAAGTGGTCAACACTAGCAGACTTCTTACCCCATCCCTCCTTAGTGGCAGCCAGTACAACTCTGATCTCTTTCCAAATGTAACATAGACATGGATGACATGGGTACAGGACCATGTAGTTAGCTATTATGGTAACTTAAAATAGATCTCCAGAGTGATACATCACAATTACTCTGTTGAGACCAGTTTTTAGCCCCTGATGAGTCTGTCCATAAACCTCTGAGGGTCAAAACCATCTTCAGTATCAAAAAATATTCAAAAGTAACACAGCCAGTTTCAAAATTCGAAAGCCCAATGTTCACAGCCTCAATCAAGTCTACCCTACCTACCCAGCTCTCCCCAGCAGTGCCACCACTGCTGTATTTGAAGCCAAAGCCAGCCAAGCTTCTTCCACACAAATCAAAGACTGCAACCAGCAAGGAAAAAAAAAAAAAAAAAATCAGTTAAATTTCACAGAAAGTATATTAGTCAAATTTTGAAGGACATAAGCTTTCAGGTTCCTGGCAGAGAGTGAGAAATGGAAATCATTCCTTATGTTGGTCTCAAAACTTTCATTTTTATATGCTTCAGTGGAAATCATACAGCAATATAAAATGCCTAGTTTCATTTATAAGAGCTTTCTAAAAGAGAGTAACAACAGGTCCTCTATAAAGAATTGTTTAAACATGGCTATGGTTGACTCAAGAAACAGCCACTTGACTCTCAGAGAATTATACATGAGAAGAAACATTACCATCATCCAGTGAACTTGAACAATAAGTTTTCAGTAAGAGTTGTCACTCAACGTCTTTCTTGCTTAGAACTTTGAGCAACATGGTCACAGCAATAAAATAAAGGAGGTTAGGCAAAGATCCCACTGAAGTGGCAATACCATTAAGAACAGACTAGGCTTTTTCTTTCCACCTTAAACAAAAAGTGCCAGGCACCTTCATCTGAAGCATCTGGGTAGGGGCATTTTGTTACCACATGAATGACAAATTAGAAGGGATTTTGATAATAGCTACAAGACACTTAGAAAGTACAGAAGAGATGTCAGCCTCTCAAGTTATACTCCTTAATGCACCCCTGAAAGGTATTGAGCTACTAAGTGTGGGTACAGTTACTCCTCTGCAGAGAAGAAACTGGGAGCACAGAGATGAAATTCAGTTTTCTTCAATACATTATAAGAAGCCCATTCTTTTAATAAAGGTGAGTGCTTTCACAGATAGTTATTCTAGCCAAGATAAGCAAACACTTGCACACCAGTGTGGTTTACATCCATGAATAAGGGGTTTATAACAGCAGACTTTATGCAAGAACAAATGTGTATTCACAGAACGTACTGTGAGTCAAAGCTACTCCACTGCATGGCTTTTGTTTTGACAAGGCCGAAGAGTACTGCAAAAAAGAATATTATTTCAGCTTTTACCTAGGTCTGACAGCAAAAGGCATCTAGCTGCAAAGATGTCTAAAGACTCATTTTAAACCAAATAACTTTTGCACAATGGACAAGTGTCTGTCACTCAAAACTTGACCCAAGTGACACAACTGATTAAACATTGGTATTTGCACTGCTTCAATACTGTGGCAGAGGGTTTTGCACCTTAACCTCTTCAAATATGTTGCCACAATGAACATTAAAACATATGTTTTAAATACTTAACCAGGATACATAACTCAGGGAAGAGTCATATAGCTACTGCAAACACATCCTTACTGCTATCAACTTAGGTTTCTCAAACAAAAGCTATTTACCTGAATATCTAAATTACCTGTACAATTTCAAAACAACAAAGCAGTCCAAAAGGAACATATGTCATGCTTTTAGTACTGAAACCTTAAGGAGTAAGATACAGCCTGCCTGCCAGGCAGCCTTCTCCTTCTAAACCACAAATACTATGATGCCTCAAAGTGTCACCCACTTAACATTCAGCCCTTTTATGTTCTTGTTCTCTGGGTAGAAGCTTCAATTTAAAACAAACATTCAGAAATTCTTGAGGTCACATTTCTTCAAGTCAAGCAAGATTCCAAAATACCCTAAACGTACCCTGATTTAGTAGCTCTAATTTTTCTCCTCCTTGTAAGCCGCTTTGGGCAAATGCACTTTAAATATTTCAGCAACTGTAACGATAGGCAATCAATCAATCAATTTAGTTACTCTTGGCTACTAGTACTTCAAGGGTGGGTACACAATGCCAAAGTTATTACTATCAAACTGGCCTGGTGAGATGGGACATTCTCAGTAAGTCACTACCACAAAACCTTAGCAAGATTAACTGCAATTCCCCTAACTCATGCTGGATAAAAACACTGAGGCTTTAAAAATGAAGCAGCATTCTGGAAATAGCTGGCTAGTTTTGTGAACATGCATGTGTGTTATGCACACATCTGATCACATGCAGCCCAAATTGTAAGAGCAGCTGTATTTATGAGTCACATCACATCTGGTCCAAACAACACTGCAGCCAATCTGAAACTGTGACATTTCTAACTTGAACTCAGCTACATTTAAGTTCAACATAAAACCTCCACCATTTAGCCCATACTGTTCATCACCCAGAACACCTGATGAACATGCCATAAACTACACAAAACTGCACATCAAAGATCAGAGTTAAGGTTTTGCAAGTACTTTTTTCTGGCATTTCTTACCCTCCAGATGCAAAATAAGCACTGCATAGTAGACCTAAACTGCTATTGAAGAGAAGGTACCCTGCGTGAATATCTTATGTAAAATAGCAAGGCAGCATAAGAGTACAGAAACAGTGCAGTAAAAACATGCTTGAGTTTTTGAAAAATTACAGATGCGTAAAACCCTCAGACACCAGCATAATATCACTGCAATATGGGATCCAAAGGATTTAAAAAAAAAAAAAATTAAAAAAGGAGAAAAACAAAAAAACCCCCAAAAAACCAAACCAAACAAACAAGCAAAAACCCCAAAATGCAAACAAACAAAAAACCCACCAAAAAACCAACAAAAACCCCACCCCCTTACTCTTCTAAACCTATAGAGCCAAAACCTTCTGTTAATTTCTATAACATGAACCACATCTACAGCTACATGCTTTTAGTTACTATCTCTTGAACAGACAGGCAAGAAGTTTCAAGAGGCACAATTCCTTGCATTGTTACCCCAAAAAATAAACCCTAAAACTCAAGTTCTATTTTACCTTACCTAAAGACCACTGTACAAAAATTAGGCAAATGAACAAGGCTCAATTTACCCATATGGAAAGCCTTCCATTCTATTATAATGGAATAGAAGAGTTGGGCTGTGCTACAGCTCTCCTCTTACCATACAACAGGACCTGACTGCACCAGATCTCATATTTTGAGGCAGTATCAGCACTGGAAACCACTACCTGTACTTCTCAGCACACACAATAATCCTACCTGGCTCAGAGGAGCCCTAGGAAAAGGACTAGGAGCTGGCTACCACCATGACTTAGCCCATTTCCTCCTGAGGATATAGTGATGTCCAGAACAGGGCACAAGATGGGTGAGCAGTCTGTGCAGCCCAGAGGCACAACCATCCTAAAAACTATGCAACAGCAGAGTGAGGAACAATCAGGTATTTCCCAGACCTGAGAGTCTGAGATTGTATCTGTGCTTATGATCCATGAACCAACATTGGAAAAGGTCTTGTGTCTCCCTGCCTTCTGACAGCTTGGAAGCTCCTTGGCTTTTGAGACTGAACAGGAGCTCCACAGATCTGGAGCAAGCAGGGCTCTACTCACCCACAATTCCATGTCCCTTTGCTGCACCAAACCACTGCTTATTAGCAGCAATGATACCTAAAGGCAACAAAAATAGATCAAGTAGCACACAGAGAGAAACTCTGTAGGACCCTGCAATGCAGAGGCCCACGGAAGGCAGTTTTTGAGTTGAGAGTACCACACATTTTTATCCTGGCATCAAGGATATTTTTGTGGAGTTAAATGTTCTACCAGTTATGTAATTCTAAGTGCTTAGAAAACTTCTATTTGCTTAATTTTAAGCTTTATGAAAAGCAAACTACAATACTAAACTTTTAAACATGGTGTTCATTCTTCTTATCAGTTATTGGTAAGTTCTCTATTTCCTGCTCTGAAATATTAACACATTTTGCAAGTTACTTTGAAATCAAATCACCTGGAAGAAGCTGAGATACAATACAGAACTCTATACAGCATAATGCTAATGAATTACAAAAAGCAAGGATAACAATGCCTTGACAAGTATTTAGCCCCCAAATTACTTGACAAAACTAATCATAACACTTGGTGTTTTTCTCCCCTTCCAACTGATGTGTCAAGGCTTGTTCCTTCAAGTAGGAAAAGTACCTTATGAAATAAACTGCCTTAAGAACTATGAAATAGTAACTATAACAATGTAGTTAATTTTTCTTGTTTCCTTTCATTCTAGGTACATTCATTTTAATCTACCCTGAATCACCTCTGAAGGAGATTTTAATATTGACTTTTGGTCTACATTAAACATGCTTCTTGACACATTGTACTTAGTCAAACCTTGCTTTTGAGCAGTGTTAATGAAGTTTTTATTGGCATAATTTCTCACTTGTACCTTCCCTGAAATCCTGCTCTTGGCACAAGAATACCATTCAACTAAAAAATTAGAAGACTTGTCTTTTTCAAAAGCAATTAAAAGTTGTGTTGCTAAGGTACACCAAACATTCAAGACCTTGAACAAGTCATCAGGAAACACTTTGTAACAGTTCTGCAAGTATCCACTGCTTGATCAAAGCATTGGGCAGAGGTTCATCAATCTCCAGTCACCTGAGAAAGTAACAGCTTCACCATGCACAGTCCTCAGCCATTGAGATCTATCCCAACTAGCACCTCTCAACACCAGATTACTGCATAATAATCTTTGCTGTAGTGGTCCCCATTTAAGTATCAGCTGCCAAAATTAAAGGTGAAGAAGTTCTCCTGCCATGTAGCAAAGGACCCTCTCAGATGAACAGAAGATGCCTATGGCATAAAGGTGGCATCGATGAACCGCTCACACCTAGTTCCGCAGATTACAGCACACTCTGGTTCTCTGCTGCTCAGGCACTGCCTGCAAAACCAGAAAAACACATTTTCATCATTTTCAGTGCAATACAGAACTACCACATAGCCCAGTGGAATCTGATCTAAAGACCCATCTTATCACACCATGTCCTTCCCAGCTGAGCTAAGAAAGAAGCAAATGTCACTATCTGTGACCTGGACATGAAGCATTTCACTCTGAAGAAAATCTTCCCTTTGTCACTCAAAAACCGTCAGTAACTGAATCAGATGTGAGCAACATCTTAGAGATACAAGGTCTACCCACATTTCACCCTTACATTCTGTGGTTGAGACTGAGACCAAAAACCAAGTTCACCTATTGGAGTCAAATAGCTGTGGCTCAACACAACTGATTCTGGTAGAACTTTAGGCAAACTGGCAATTTCTTACAGACAGCAGCTGAGGAACAGACATTTGCTCTTATCACAACCTCTTTGAAGGACTTAACATTGCTGCCCCTGAAGCATTTTTGCCTCGCCAGCAAGGAATGAGTGGTAACCAGTGCTTGGAATAGCTCAAATCCTTCCTTGATGATGGCAGTCAGGAACTTAAAGGGCTGCCCAAAACATTACGAAGCTATTCAGCACGACTGGGAATACAGTCACTAGGTAAGACAAAGTTTTGATGAAACCTCCGCTGCAGATGTCCACCTTCAGCTGATCACACAGATGGGGTGAGGGGGGCCTGCTGGATCATCCCTTGCTGATACAAGCTGCTCTTCACACAGTTGTTGCTCCTGGAGGCCACTGCCCTTTCCCATCTAGCTGGCAGCCCTGAACTTTGAAGCACTGCAGCAGATCTGAGCATGCTATATTAGCTGTAAAATACGCTCAGATGCTGTGTTTGAATTTTTAAGAAGACCCAGACTTTATTACAGCCAGTGCGTTGACAACCCACCATTTAAACAAACATTCAAGAGGACTTGTTTTCTGCTTCAATTTAGCAGATGTTAGAGTTACAGGATTTACAACTGAAACCAGAATCTGTTGAAATGTTGAACCAGCTTTAGACAGCAGTAGCTTGTGTCAAGGAGGTGCAGAGAGAGCACTTTCCTCATTTCAGTTTATTCAGCTAGCTCAACAACCCAGAGAGAAAGGTCATATTTCTCCAAGAAATACAAGGTGCCAAAAGCTGATGTGACCAGCTCCAAGAGCTCCAAAAACACAAATCAAGCATTTGTGTTCCCAGTCAACCATCCCTAACACTTTCTTTACTAAGGTCACCCTAACCACAAGTTTTCCTCGAAATATTTATGCTCTAGCTTAACTAGAAGCCTGTGTACTTTCCCTTTAGTTCTTGCCCTTAAACTACATTTCAAGTGGAAGACAATTCCCAAACTCTCAATGCCACAAAGTTGAAAAAAATTACATCCTGTAATTGCATCTTTCTAATCCTGCTTACCTAACCTTAGTAAACTAAAAATACAAAACAAGATGAAGCTAGATGTTTCATCAAGTTAAGAAATCTGGAAAATGAAACACACGCAAGGTGTGCACTAGTTCAGAGCAGCATATACTATTAATATATTGCCAAAGTCACACATCAAATATCTCTGAACGATTCCATAAACAGAGTCTAATGCACGTGAAAGCCTAAGACAAAGAGAGCCAAGAACATTGCTTCTCACAGGACTCCTTCCACCAAGGGACAGAATGAGGGTCTAAGACTACTTTTTCAGCGTCTCAGAAGTCAGGATGCATAACCAAAGATCAGACACTACAAAATTCTGCCACACAGGGCTCCTCACAGAGGAAAGATGAGACAGAAACAAAACATGAGAAACTTCAGCCACACTATTTGAAGGGAATCCCACTGCTGTGGAGGGGTGGAAGCATCACGAGACCTCATCTTCCCGTTCTCAAAACAACTATCACAGAACTGGTCAAAAGAATTTAGAAGAAAGGCACAGCAGTTCAAGGACATCAAATACCCAAAAAGACTGCACAATCATAAGTAATGCCAAGGGTAAGGTAACTGGGAGCCTTGCCTAAATCTACACTTGTTAACCCACATCCCCAAATTATTTCTTAGGCAGCTTCAGCTTCTTTCCAGGAACAACTGCAAATATGCAGTCCAGAGAACTCCCCAGCCACACAAAACTGTTTTGATCAGTCATGATTTCTTTGAAAAAAAATGGATGAGTAATATAAGTGCAGGAAGAGGTCACCAGACCATTTGGATGTAAAGATGACACTGCTACCAACCAAAGACTGGAGCGACTTCCTGAATAAGTAATAATGGAGGTGAGTCTAAGAATACACCTATCACACCTACATGAGTAAGCCAAGCCAACTCATTACAAAAGGCAAGTCTTATGCCAAAGCCTTCCTTTCCTTCCAAACAATGAGGCCAAACTGAACATGACTCAAATCCACTATTCCCCAAGCTACAGGTTATTTTGGTTTAGTGGAACAAAGCTCTTAAACCTTGACCTGTAGAGGCCAAGAGGCATTGAAGGTGCATGTTAGTCAAGCAAAGACATCATCCAAATTTTTTTCCAGTTCAAGAGAAGCCAAAGGGCATGAAATGGGAGATGCAGGAGCCACAACTAAAACAGTTAACTGCTGGGACAAACAAGCTCATGTGGATAATATTTTGCCAGAGATCAAGCAGACATCAAGCACAGAGGAGACTGCCTAATGCAACACATCTTCTGCAGGCACCAAGGTTTTCCAACTGCTTGTTTTAGGAAAAAAGTGCAACTCCTCCTCCAGTTGTTTTGATAATGTAAGTACACTCCCTTCAGTTGTCTTCTGGGATAGCTGTGCCAGATTTCTTATTTGCTGTACTTACAGGAATGGAAATAGCAACCACAAAAGTTTTTTTGTATTAACAGGAAGGCTGAGAGGGGAATTGAGTCTACCTTCACCCATTATCTATTGCTGTAGCCCTTTGAAAGATGCCTTCTAAAAGTTTGAAGAGGAAGAACACAGGTGCAGAAAAAAAATTGTGTCAAACAGCCCTAAAGCCCCTAGAGTTCTGAGGAAAACACTGCCTTTACCCTGATTAGCCATCAATGAGTGAAGCTATCAATGGATGGCTGGGGAACCCCCTACTTTGAAATAAATATCACAGAATCACAGAATGTTTGGGTTGAAAGGGACCTTAAAGATGATCTAGTTCCAACTCTCCTATCATGGGCAGGGACACCTTCTCCTAGCCCAGGTTGCTCAAGAGTCCCACCCAGCCTGGCCTTGAACACTTCCAGGGATGGGGTATCCACAGCTCTTCTGGGCAACCTGTGCCAGTGCCTCACCAATCTCACAGTTAAGAATTTTGTCCTAATATCCAAACCAAGCCTGCTCTCTTTCAGTTTTAGCCCATTCCCCCTTGTTCTGTCCCTACATGCTCTTGTAAATAGTCTTGCCCCATCTCTCCTGTAAGTTCCGTTCAGGTACTGAGAGGACATAAAAATATGGACTAGATGATCTCCAGAGGTCCCCTCCAACCGTAACAATTCTGTGAAATACAACAGAGCAGAGGCCAGGGGGCAACTTGGGGCGGGAGAACTCTCACCTTGTCCTGAGGTCCCTAGAGGAGGCTCTTTGGGGCTAAAAGAGAAGATTAACACCGCAGCGGTGCTGTGGCGCGGCCCCCTCTTTGGCCAGGCCGTGTCCGTGCCCCCTCCCGCAGGCCCGGCCCTGGCCCAGCCCCACATCGCGGCCGCGGCGCGGGGGAAAGGCCCGTACCTTGAAGTACCCGCCCTCGTAGAGCGTGTTGGGGGGCCCGAAGATCGCCACCTCCCAGTTGTAAAGGTCGGACTCGTCGACCAGGGTGATGCGGAAGCCCTCGACCGGCTCCTCCTGCAGCGACTTCAGCTCCAGCATCAGCGCCTTCTGCGAGCTGCTCATCTGCTGCTGGGCCATGGCGCGGCGCGGCCCCCGCCGCGGCCGCCCC
>VZRL01006829.1:1980682-1991178 GCA_013397895.1 Origma solitaria | reverse complement strand
CCGCACGCGCGGCTGTGCCGCGGCGCACAGCCAGGCCACGCCCCGCCTCGCCCCGGGCCACGCCCCGCCGCACGCGCTGCCGCGCGCCACGCCCCTCCCCGCGTGCCCTTAAAGGGGCCGCGCTCGCGCGGAGGGGAGGAGTCACGTGGTGAAGCGAGATGCGCGGTGCAGCGTGGGGGTCAGAGAATCACAGAATCACTCAGTTTGGAAAAGACCTCTGGGAGCACTGAGTCCAGCCTATGACTCAACATCACCAATGAGTGCCCTGTCAGTCTTCTCCTTAAACACGTTCAGGGACAGTGACTCCACCACCCCCTGGGCACCCCATTCCAGCGTGTAATGACCCTTTCTGTGAAGAATTTTTTCGTAATATCCGACATAAGCCTTCCCTGGCACAGCTTGAGACATTAGGCCATTAGCGAGTGTCTAAAGGAGGGACACAAGGATGGTGAAAGGTCTGGAGGGGAAGCCATGTGAGAAGCAGCTGAGGTCACTGTGTCTGTTCAGCCTGGAGAAGAGGAGACTGACAGGGGAGAGCTCATCAGAGTTACAACTTCGGGGTGAGGGAAAGAGGAGGGGCAGGCACTGATATCTGCTGGTGCCCAGTGACAGGACCTGAGGGAATGGCCTGAAGTTGTGTCAGGGGATGTTTAGGTTGGATATGAGGAAAAGGTTTTTCACCCAGAGGGTCTTTGGGCGCTGGAACAGCTCCCCAGGGAAGGGGACACAACACCAAGCCTGTCACAGTTCAAGGAACCATTTGGACAATGCTCTCAGGCACCGGGTGTGAGTCTTGGGGATGGTCCTGTGCAGGACCAGGAGCTGGACTTGATGATCCTTGTGGGTCCCTTCCAACTCAGCATATTCTGTGATTCTCCATCCTCTCATCCTGTCACTGGTTGCTTGGGAGAAGAGACCGACTCCCAGCTACACCCTCCTGCCAGGTAGTTGTAGAGAGCGGTAAGGTCCCCCCTGAGCCCCCTTGTGGCGGGTCGGCCCCCAAGCTGCCTCCGCCCCCCAGGCTGGGGATCCCTCCTCCGGAGGAGGAGAATTGCCTGGGCGGGCCTCTGGGGTATGAGTTGCTGGGTCCGCCCCGAGACAAGGAGAAAGGCGTGCCCAGGACTCTGACTCCGCCCCTCCTTCTAGACCCTTCTTTTCTGTTATGTATATGATTGGCTCATTTGAATTGTGTCCCTCCCTGTTCTGTAATGATTGGTTATGTATGCTTGTCCCCCCCTACCCTCTTTCCTCATTGGTCGTTCCTCTCCGTTTATAACCGGCTGCACAGTGCAGTCGGGGCCTTTTCCCTTGTCCTGGCACCCCCGGGGTTGGATCCCTCGGGGTGTGAGGATGATGGCTGGCCCTCTCCCTGCTCTCTCTCCTGACCACCCTCATCCCTTTCCCCTGATACCGGAGAGCCTCAGGAGAGCAATAAACCTCCCACCACCCTTTGCCTCGCCTCGAGTCCTTTATTTTCGACTACTACCCCCCCTCTTCTCCAGGCTGAACGTCCCCAGCTCCCTCAGCCGCTCCTCACAGGACATGGGTTCCAGACCCTTCACCAGTTCCATTGCCCTTCTGTGAACTTCCTCCCAGCACCTCAGTCTCCTTCCGGGACTGAGGGGCTCAGAGCTGGACACAGCGCTTGAGGTGCCTGACCAGTGCCAAGCATGGGGGAAGATCCACTTCCCTAATCCTGCTGCTCACACTATTACTGATCCAAGTGAAGATACCATTGGCCTTCTTGCCCACCTGGGCACACTGCTGTTGTGTGATGTTCAGCTGCTGTCGAGCAGTCCCCAGGTACTTTCCCACTGGGCAGTTTTCCAGTCATTCTGCCCCCAACCTGGAGCTGCAGGGGCTGTTGCGACCCAGGGACAGAACCTGGCACTTGGCATTGTTGAACCTCACACAATTGGCACATTCATCCAGGCTGTCCAGATAGTCACAGGTCATGTGTGGGTACAGCAGGGCATGGCTGGCCCACTGCCAGGCACCCATGGTCACAAACTAAACGGTTTTGTACAGATCATGGTTTTCGAGGAGTGCACTCACATGACTCAGGGTCCCATAAAAATCCTGCAGCAGCTCTCAAGCTGCAGTAGGACAAGAACAGTCAGCTGCCACTCCCCACCCCCTCATGCTGGTCTCACATTCTCCACAGATGTGGGATGTGGTCACACTAGAACATGCCATTTCCAGCCTTCCTCCCATTCCCCACCTTGGCTAAGGGTGAAAAATGTTTGCAGAATGTAGAGGTATATCAGCCAGTGAACACAAGCCAGCACCCATTCCTTAGTGAGTATTTAATGAATAACATATGTAACATCCATTTAAAAATAAAGAAAAATAACACTAATTGTCCACGAGGAGGATGACCCATTTCTGCTCGGCATTTCTGTCATCCTTCTGCATATGGCAGGTCTCAGGCCACCTCACAGAGGCACCTGCTCCTTGGACAAACAGGTTGGATGATGTGTCCCATCATCCCTACATCATTACATGGCTTTAACCCTATTCTTTGCCCCCACCACCTTCCCTACTGTCCCATCCTGATGACAACCCTGTGGGCATGGGTGACTACTGAATCAGTCTCCTGCTTTTTCCAAAGCCATGAACTTCCCCAAAGGCACAGGACTGACAGCCTGGACCTCCTGCATTGGTGGGAGATTGTGCAGCTGGGGCAGCCTGAGCTGCAAGGTGACTTTGAAGTCTCTCCCTGACACTTGGCAGCCTTGACTCTGGCTCCTTCTCCAGACCTTGGGCCAGGGAGGAGATAAGGAAGCAGATGGTTTTACCTGAGCTCCAGCCGCTCCCAGGAAAAATTTGTTGTTTCCCAGTGGAAAACAAGGCATCCTCCCCCTTGTCCCTGAGACTGCTCTGCTTACCCTTCTCCTGTCTCTTGAGCTGTCCCCAGAGGTGTCCCCATTACCCTCTCCAAAGCTGCCCCAGCACTGGCAGTGGTACACAGTCCAGGACTTGTGACTGCCTCCAGGCCATAAAATACTCCAGCCCTTGCAAAATCCCATCTCACACTGGACAATGTCCCTTGGGGGACTGGCATCACTGTTCTCACATGCTGGGATGAGTTCTTGCTCTGTGCCACAGGGGTAATATGGAGGAACATCCCTCGTCCATCCGCAGCTTATCTGACTGCTGAAATAAAGTGTGTGTTCCCCTACAGGGACAAGTCAGCCACTGGCACAGGTCAGCTGCTGTGGCTCACTATCATCTTGGAGTGAGCTCAGATTTACTGAAAGCTGCTTAATTCTTCAGCTCTCAATTCCTCAGCTGGGGACTAGAGGGCTGGATCACTAAACACTGTTTGTCAGAGAAGCTCCTTGGAGGCTGAGCAGTACTATGCTGTGTGTGTTTCCTGGTGGAGGTTCAATCCCATGTTCTTTTTATTTATGTCAATGGAATAGAACAGAAAAGAATTGACTATTTCTGCTGGAAGGGACCGACAACAATCATCCAGTTCAACAGCCTGACCAATTCAGGGCTGACCAAAAGTTCAAGCATGTTGTTCAGGGCATTATCCAAATATTCCTGATATGCTGACAGGCTGGGGGCTTTGACCACCTCTCTAGGGAGCCTGTTCCAGTGTCTGACCATCCACTCTGCAAAGAAATGCTTCCTGATGCCAAGCCTAAACCTCTCTTGGCACATCTCCTAACCATTCCCACATATCCTATCACTGGATACCAGGAAGAGCTCAGTGCTTCCCTCTCCAATTCCCCTCCTCAGGAATCTGGAGACAGCATTACCCTGAGCCTCCTTTCTCCAAACGAGACAAGCCCAAAGTCCTCAGATGCTCCTCACGGGACATTCTTCTAGCCTTTTCACCACCTTTGTTGTATTCCTCAGGATATATTAATGGATCTTCACATCCTTCTTAAATTGTCTTTAGCTGATGGACATAAGCTGTGACTTCTATGCTGATGCCAACCAGCAAAGACCTGCTCTGTTATTAGGGCATCCCAGCTTGCTGGTAAAACATGGATTTGCTGATGCTTGAAGAAAAATGCACAGGAGCTGAGCTGTCTTGGTACTGCACTGCCTTCAAAACATCTTTTCTTGTAGCCAGCTTCCAGCACAGGCTTTGCCTGAGCCCACCTAATGCTGGAAGAGATGGGAGAAGCAAAGTTTGGAGTTATTCAGGATTTATCTCCGCCTGCTGTCTGTCTTGAATCTTAATGAAAGCTGTAATCACGCAAGGCAGAAAGTAAAGCAAACCCTGGTCTATTCAAGAGAGCAGACTGCAGATTTTCCATTGGGTCTGCTTTTAGAAAGAATATTGGTCTTCTTCCCTCTGAGGTTTTTTCCCCCTCTCCTGCAAAAACATTCAGCACTCAAAGAAAATAGAAACTCTTGAAGCAACAGAGCATTTTGAAGCCTGGGCAGCCTGGCAGCCCCCTCTAAGGCTCCTGCCTGTATTTCTGCCTCTGCTTCCAGGGAGGCTCAGCTGCTCTGCCTGGTGTCTCTTTTGCTGAGCCCAGGCTGCCCTGAGGCTAGCCTAACTTTTTTGATTTACCATATGGCATTTCTCCCTTCTAATCACCTCTGGTATATCATAATGAAAAGATGAAGCCTCCTCCTCTTCCTCCTCCTCCTTCAGCTGCTTTTCCGTGGATGGTCACTGCTCACCGGCAAGCAGGGCTTTACCTGGGGCATACTCTGTCACAAATAGTATTGTTCCTTCTTCTATTTCCTCAATGAACTAGTTTGTTCTTTGGGCTCAGAGAACAAGAAATAGAGTATGGTGTAGGAATATGGGGCTCCAGGAAGGGGAACTCTCACTGAGAGAGGAGGCTACACCTGCCGTTAATCCAGTCCCTGGCAGTAGAACTTATCGCTGTAAACTGCACCTCAAGAAGCAACAGGCTAAATCTGAGAAGAAAACTTCTCTTTAAGTCTTTTCTGCTTTGTTCTTATCAGCTGTTTTTAATATCTCTCTTCCTCATTTCTTTACTTCTTCCTCTGAGCCATGTTCATGAAGGATGACAAACTGAGAGTTAACTCCTCTGCTTAGCAACAGCAGAAGCTTTGAAAATGCAAACCTGTCTTGGTGTCACAATAGAGGGTTACTGCTCTGTGAGCTGTCAGAGAGAGGACAAGAGGTGGGAAGATGTGGGAGTGCCTATGTGACTCCATTCTTAGGACAGAATCATCTCATGTGATACTTTTCACTGCTTTATCTAACTTCTTTCCTGAGTGGCTCGAAGGATGAGATACCTGCTCCTTCCCCAAGGGAACTGGATTCACCTGGGATAGAAGACAGTACCATCGACACCATCAACAGCATCAACACCATTTCCTCTTCTCCTGCCTCCTTCCTGCTCCTGTGCTTTGGTGAAACATCAACAGGGATTGTGGGGAGTCTGGGCTGGACTTTAATACCTTCTCACTGCCTCCATGTCAGATGGTGAAGCGAGGAAGAAGATCGGGCAAGGGGTAAGAGTTCTGCTCAGCTTACAGCTACCCCCCAGGATCCCTTTGTATCTCAAAGAACAAGCAGCTATTTCTTGGATTGTACTGAAACAGAGCAGGACACCTGGAGGTCCAGCTCATCACTATCCTGCCATAAAGTTGGTTCTAAACAGCCCAAGACATATTTGTGCAACCAGTTCTTTAGTATTTGTCCTTCAGACTGTCCAAATTGGAAATTCATGTGCTGCTAGGTCAACATGGCTCAGCTCTGGACCCAGCTCCCCTTCCCGTTCGAGAGCTGACAGGTCTCCCTTCTGCCCAAATCTTACCCTGGTTTTAATTGCCAAGATCACTGCAGGGATATGGAACACAGAGAGAGGTTTATTTCCTCCATCTCCACCCTAGAGTGCTATTGCCCTGGCTGGGTGTGAGTCTCCAGCCAAGGCCACAGAAGTGTTGGCAGCCCATCGTTCCCAAGGCAGCAGCACACATTGCCCATGGGGTGAGGGGAAGCACCACCTGGAGTTTGCAGGCTGGTTTTGAAGCCCTGGAGGCACCAATAACAGAGGAATCTGGGGATACTTCTTTTATTTAGACTAGGTACCTCAGTCCCAGAGCAGAGGACAGACAAGCACCATCTTGGTGGATCTCAGCCCCAATACCAAGGAAAGATTTTCCCATAAAACTCCCTGAACATTTAGCGAGGGAAATCAAAGTGTGATTTTCCACTCTGCTGCCCAAGTGAACAATGCAGTACTACTGAATGGGGTGATCCTCACCTCCAAAAAAATAAAAAAAAGAACAGTTGTACAAGAGAGCTCACCTTCACATTTACACCTATGCAGGTTCCTCTATGTGAGGAGCAGAGCATCAGAGTACTCAAGGGAAGCAACTGTCAATCTTTGAGAATAAAAGTCTGTCCACAATTCTTCTTCTGGCTCTCTTTCACCTGAAAATGGGGCAAGCTGATCCTCAGGCAGAACTCATCACAGGCATGAAAAGATGCTTTTGAGCATCAGTCAGCAGCATCTGGGTTAACGGAAGCCTCCTATATCAAAGTAGCCACCAGCAGAGTAATGCAAAGTTTGGAAGACTCAGAGCAAAGCAGAAGAAAAATAAAGAGAAAAACAGATCTTTAGTGGAGCTTTTTCTTTTTCCTTGTTTTGATTTGGCCTTTTTTCTGCTTGTTTTAATTTGAATAAAGTTGGCTTTACCTTTTTTTTTTTTTGCCTTTCGACTCAGTTTTCTCTTTTAAAATGGATGAAGTCCATCACAAGGGCTTGATAAAAGAGTGCCGTCACAATGCCTGCTGCTCCCGTTCAGCTGATGAATAAATTATAAGTGCATTACAATGCTATTTCAGCTGTGATTCCAGGGCCTGAGGAGTGTGACGACTGTGACCTTATGCCTGCCAGACAGTGGTTTGAATTTCCAAAGAGTTTGTGTACCTGGCTGTTTAGGTCACCTTACACCTTCCATTCTGGGCTCAGTGTGCAGAATTTCTGAGCGTTTTCAAGCTGCCAGTTATAGGGACAGTCCTCCAGCTGCCCACAGGGGTGGTGGTATACGCAGTTGTCCACAGAGACTAATGACCTCCCAGAATTATAGAAAATGCTGAGTTGGAAGGAACCCATCAGGATTCTGTTGAAACCTGAAGTGACTGTTACCCCCTCCAAAGCAGCAGTCTGTGAGCATAATGCTTTATTGATGGGGCGGTGACTGGGATGTCCATATTGTTCAGTCCCAGGAATAGTTTCTGTGTTGGTAACTGGCATTTTAGGTTCTTGCCGCACAAGACATCCCTGTGTCCAGCTTTCTGGTGTGGCTGGGATGGCATGGATGGATCCCAGCATCACTGGGATAAGGTAGCATGCGATGTGCTCTGGGAGAGGCATCAGCGAAAGCCAACATCCCCAGTGTTTCACCTTCACCTTGCCTGAAGGGTCAGCTCTGCGGGACTGTCCATCCCTTGAGAGTGGGTGACCATCAAGTAGGGACGAACAGCTGTCCCCATTCCCAGGGATGAGCCATCGGTGTTAGGCAGGCACTGGCAGCTCAAGCCCATGGAGCAGCTGCCTGCTGGGTTCACCAGGCACTGCTTTTACCCTCAGAGCAGACAGCTCCTTGTATTTGGCAGAAGCCATGGTGAGGAGGGACAGCATTTTGCAGAAGGTGAGTAAGGGGTGGGGAGGAAGTTTTTCTGGGTCTCACATAATTCCTGGTTTGGGGACACCAACACCATGTTCCACGCTGAAAGCACATTATCAGCTGCTATGAGCTGAGCTTACAATGCTCTCACTTGCTGCCATTCCTTGGGTGGTCTCCCTGGGCTGGTCTCCAGCAGCAATGCACTCACCTTCTGCCAGTAACTCTAAAATGCAGGGCCAGCAAGGCGTAGGTGAAGATACACAGCTCAGGTCCTGCCTGAGGCCTTGAAGACTGACCACAAGAAGAATTTCCATTAGGAAACAGGGAGAACCAAGTGAGTTGAGTTGGCCCTTGCTTTGCTGAGGCTGAATTTGGCCTTTTCATGACCCTTCCCACAATAAATATGAGCAGATCCAGAGGAAGGAAACTGCAGCATAAGAACCAAACCCCAGGCACAACAACAGCATAGAGAATCCCTTGGGCAAAAAGGTCCAGAGAGGGTTTGGGACAGGGGATCTTCCCTTAGCATCTGCACCTCCAACTTCCTAAAAACGTGATATTCCTCTGAACAACATTCAGGGCTTGTGTGGCACATGCAGTGTCTCACTCTTCTGTGTGCAGACTCTTGCACCAGTCCTGAAAACTGCTCTGTGCACTTGTATGTGGAGAGGAAGAGGCTGAACTTTCCTGCAAATGCCTGAATCACCGGGAGGGTAATTAATGCAAATTTCCCAGACAGGTGAACAAGTCTGGAGAAGCCTTCCTGCCTGGCCCGAACCTGCTGAGAAGTGTTGTCCTCTCCACCCTGGGGCTTGTTGTCCCCTGGAGATTTGGAAAGAGCTTATATGGGGTCTTAAAAAAACAAACAGAAAACCACTAAGCTGACAAGGCTGAAAACCTGCAGCATTATCCATGTCAGACAGCAGTGCTCCTGGAGAAGGGAGGGATGGGACCATGCAGGGACTGCTCAGGGGTTTGATTGTCTTCCTCTTGGCTCCACCACCTCCTCTGCAGTCCTGTCCCCTCCAGCCACCCCTTGCTGGCTCCCCCTGCTCCATCAGCACCCTGCTGCACCTTGGGGCAACCCCAGTTATGTTCCTGCCTTGTTTTTGTGACTGGGCCTGGAGGGCTCAGACTTGCAAGAGAGTCCCTGGGGCGCCTGTGGACAGGGCAGGGCATGGCTGTGCCCTGCAGGTGCTGTCCCTCAATGCTTTGCTGTGCCAACATCTCAATCCCCATCTACAGCTGCCTGCAGGGCCAGGTAAATCTCCTCCAGCCTTGTTTACCTGCTGTGAGATTTCCACTAATTACCCTCATGCTTCTCCATGCTGCAGGAAACCCCTTGGCCACACCAACCTCAATGCTTGGTAGGTTTGGCACATCCTATTTCCTTGTCCCATCTAGCACATCTCAGATCTCCTTGCCTCAGATCTCATTCCCCTCTTCCAACCTTCAGCTGTAAATTCAAGGGCAGGAAGGGTGCAAAAAGAGCCAACAGCTAGGTTTGTGTCTGGATGCACCTCAAGGCCAGTCCGTTCTGCAGGAGAATTCCCATTTCAAAGGTGGAGACGGCTCTGATGCTGTCCCAAACTATAAGCTGGTGGTTTTTATCTCAGATGGGTTTGTTTTTCCTACATGTGGACATTCCAAGGGTCTAGAATTGTATGAGGGAGGGAGTTTAAGAGCCAAGCCAAGCCTTTGCATCTGGACCCTTATTTGTGCAGTGCTTTAAATTAGAATGCTTTCCTTCTTGTCTTCGGGTGACATTCAGTGGTGCTGCAGGGGAGGCATTCAGCTGGGAGAGCTGGCTGCAGTCTGGTTCTGTGGGTCTGCATCCCCTTATCTCCAAGATCATCAAAGGCCCTTTCTTTGCTCTTGCCCTGGGGCAGTTAAAAAAAACCCCATGAACATACTTGCCAGTGGTCAAGAGGGACAAAAAGGGGCAAGTTTTAGCTATTTCTCTCTTCATACTGCCCCTTTGGTGCTGAGAGTGGGGTAAAGCAGAAAAGCCCTGTGGAGTGGAGGCCTGAAAACATCTCCCTCTGTAGGAAAAATATACGGAGCCGGGACTGCAAAATGGGAACCAGAGAAAGCAGAAAGCACTTTCCAAGGAGCGAATTCTTCTCTCTGCAAACAAGCAGCCAACATTCCACGAAGGCCACAAAACTTAGATAAAAGCCTTTCTCCACCTCAAGCATGTTTTTCTCTCAGCATCCATTTTTAATATATTTACCTCTTTTTTTTTTCTTTAAGTGCAGCACTGGTAAGCATTGCCAGGACACTCAGATCCTTCTCTAGGCATCCAAACATGTGCTCAGCTTCAGAAATGCAGAGGTTTTCCCTAGAGCGAGATGTATTTTCATTTACCTGAACGCTTATGAGCAAAAGAAATTAGAAGGGAGGGTTTGCAAACAGTGTGTCCTCTAACAGTATAAATCTGCTTCTTCCAGAGCAATTTTTAAGCTTAACTTGACCATAGGGCACTTTTTTGTGCTATTTCTTCACATATTTGAAAATATTCTACCACTGACTCTACTGCCCTGCTGTCCTTTTTGTTTACAGTCACTGACATACTGCCTTTCACATATATGTAAAATATATATACACATATGCTTCTTTCACATCTACTTGCTGTCTAAAAACCTGCAAAGCTGTCAGAAGATCTGATAACAGAGCACAATGAAATTACCCTGCTGTTACTCCTCATATTCTGATGATTAATAAGTAATAAAAGCCATTTGAGTAATATTTTATCTGGGGCTCTTGGAAAGCAGAAGTCCATGACGCTCCTGGCTGTTCTCATCCATGAAGGTATTTCCAAAAGCTTGGTTAAGCAGGAGAAAACAAAAGGCTTCTCACTGAATCATGGAATCATAGAATGGTTTGGGTTGGGAGGGACCTTTAAAAGTTATCTGGTT